>SJYR01004815.1:109633-120228 GCA_006410655.1 Kobus ellipsiprymnus
CCAGCTCATGTGTGACTCTCTAGGTCATCCCAGTGCACCAGGCCCGAGCACCCTGTCTCATGCATCAAACCTGGAATGGTACCCAAATAGTGGGGGGAAGGGGTTGGAGGATTAAATAAAATGATGACATCAGTAATAAAGATTAGTGGGTAAGGCCTGGGATTAGGTAGGGTAGCAGTTACAGCCCCACCACCTGCTGCTGTGATGGAGACTGCTGGCTGGCTCGCTGTATTCCCCAGGTCACTAGGTGTGAAATATGCGTGCAACTACAGACAGAGGTTTGTAACACTGTATGGGAGGAAGTGATGAAAACCATCCCCAAGAAGAACTGCAAAAAGGCAAGTGGTGGTCTGAGAAGGCCTTTCAAATAGCTGAGTGAAGAAGAAAAGTGAAAAGCAAAGGAGAAAAGGAAAGGAAAGATATATCCACCTGAAGGCAGAGTTCTGAGGCATAGCAAGGAGAGAAAAGATAGCCTTCCTAAGCATTCAATGCAGAGAAATAGAAGAAAACCATAGACTGAGAAAGACTAGAGATCTGTTCAAGAAAATTAGACATACCAAGGGAACATTTCATGCAAAGGGGGCACAATAAAGGACAAAAAATGGTATGGACCTAATGGAAGCAGACAATACTAAGAAGAGGTGCCAAGAATACACAGAAGAACTATTGATAATGACTGAGATAACCACGATGGTGTGCTCACTCAGCTAGAGCCAGACTTTCTGGAGCAAGAAGTCAATTAGGCCTTAGGAACTACACTATAAACAAAGCTAGTGGAAGTGATGGAATTCCAGCTGAACTATGTCAAATCCTAAATGATGAGGCTATGAAAGTGCTGTACTCAATAGGCCAGCAAACTTGGAAGACCCAGCAGTGGCCACAGTACGGAAAAAGGTCAGTTTTCATTCCTATCCCAAAGAAACGGCATGTCAAAGAATGTTCAGACTACCAACAATTGCACTCATCTCACACACTAGCAAAGGAAAGCTCAGTCTCCAAGTCTTCAACAGCAAGTGAACCAAAGACTTCTAGATGCTCAAGAGGGATGTAGAAAAGGCAACGGATCCAGAAAGTATATTGCCAACAGCCGCTGGATCACAGAAAAAGCAAGAGAATTTGAGAAAAACATGCAGTTCTGCTTCACTGAGTATGCTAGAGCCTTGGACTGTGTGGATTACGACAAACTGGAAAATGCTTAAGGAAACACCAACACTAGAGCAACTTACCTGCCCCTGAGAAATCTGTATGCAGGTCAAGAATCAACAGCTAGAATCGGACATGGAACAATGGACTGGTCCCAAATTGGAGGAAAGGAGTACATCAAGGCTGTATATTGCCACTTTGCTTATTTAATTTATATGCAGAGTACATCAAAGGAAAGGTGGGATTCGATGAAGCCCAAGCTGGAATCAAGATAGCCAGGAGAAACATCAACCTCAGATATGCGGATATGCATATTTCAAATGTGCAGATGACAACCTCAGATATGCAGATGACACCACCGTTTGTCAGAAAGCGAGGAGGAACTGAAGAGTCTGTACTGATAAAAGTGAAAATGGACAGTGAAAAATCTGGCTTAGAACTCAACATTCAAAAAAAAAAGAAGGTCATGGCATCTGGCCCCATCACTTCATGCTGAATAGAAAGGCAAACAGTGGAAACACTGACAGACTTTCCTTTCCTCAACTCCAAATTCACTCCAGATGCTGAATGCAGCCATGGAATTCAAGGACACTTGCTCCTTGGAAGAAAAGCTATGACGATCCCAGAGAGCACAGTAAAAAGCAGAGACAAAAATCTACTGACAAATGTCCGTCCAGTCAAAGCTATGGCTTTTCCTGTAGTCATGGATGGGTGTGAGAGCTGGACCATAAAGAGAGCTGAACGCCAAAGAATGGGTTGGCGCTTTTGAATTGTGGTGTTGGAGAAGACTCTTGAGAGTCCCCTGGATTTTCAGATCAGCCCGTCAATCCTAAAAATAAAAATCAGTCCTGAATATTCATTGGAAGGACTGATGCTGAAGCTCCAACAGTGCGGCTACCTGATGAGAAGAACTGACACACTGGAAAAGACGCTAACCCTGGGAAAGACTGAAGGCAGGAGGACAAGGGGATGACACAGGATGAGATGGTTGGATGGCATCACTGACTCAATGCACACAAGGCTGAGAAAGCTAGGGGGAGCTGGCGGGGAACAGGGAAGCTTGGTGTGCTCTAGTCCATGAGGTCACAAAGAGTTGGTCACGACTGAGTGACTCAACTGAACTGAATAATGCTTATGAGAACGGTCCACTATAGCTGAGTCCTGGCTCCAGCTCTATGAAGTACTCAAGGTGTTGGAACAAGTCTGATACAGTAAGTCTCTGGGAAGTTCTACCAACCCCAGAAATATCTGCATATTTCAGATGTGCATATGACAACCTCAGATATGCAGATGACACTGCCCTTCATCAGAAAGCGAGGAGGAACTGAAGAGTCTGTACTGATGAAAGTGAAAGTGCAGTGAAAAAGCTGGCTTAGAACTCAACATTCAAAAACTAAGGTCATGACATCCAGTCCCATCACTTCATGCTGAATAGAAAGGCAAACAGAAATATGTCCTGAATTTATAAGTGGTGACACTGCACTTAGTCTAGTCTGGTATCAGTTCAGTTCAGTTCAGTTCAGTCGCTGAGTCGTGTCCGACTCTTTGCGAGCCCATGATTTGCAGCACGCCAGGCCTCCCTGTCCATCATCAACTCCCGGAGTTCACTCAGATTCACGTCCATCGAGTCTGGTATGCTGAGGCACTAAGACTATAAAAGCTTGGAGGGCAGTGGCCACATTTCTTTATTAAAATTGACGATAAATCCCCAAGGCCTCCAGACATGTCTGAAGCAGCTCCCACTACCTGAGGAAGTCAGATGGTAGCTCAGAAGTCTCCCCTTCATTGTCCTTTCCAACTTCCTCCATCATATCACCTACCTGTAACGTTTTCTGTCCCTGGCCTGGGAAAGATTCTCTGTTCTTGCAGTCTTCACTGAATTCCATGAGTGTCCATCCGTTGTCCATATTTTGAGCTGGCTGCTGACTGACTGGAAACATTTGAGGAATGGAAATGAGACGCTGAAGAGAGGCCTGCACTGAGATTAATTAAGTTCCATAGAGGGAACCTGTGCTTCCTTTTAGCTAAGCTGAGTGTTGTTAGCGATTTGAATCCTATCGATCTGATTATCTAGGAGAAGAGTATTTTCTCTCTGAAACTGGCATTAAAGGCTTCCATATGGCTTCACTTTAGGTGTTCATCTTCTCCAAGGCCTACTGTACCTGTTCTGTTACCTCCAATATTCTTATTTGAGCATGCCTTGGTCCTGATGCGCTGCAGTAGAGATTCTTCCAGGCGGGGCTAACGTGGACAGTGGAAAGGTCTTGCTAGCACAGTTTCTTGAGCTGGTGGAGGACTTGAAGTCTATATTCTTTGTCAGTCCTGGGGATGTGTCCCTGGCATGGCTGAAAGTGTTAATGGTGAGCTTGCCTGGAGCTGTGGTTTTGCTGCTCATAGTGGCCCTTGTTGGGGTTGAGGACCATGTACCCCTCCGTGGGTTGGGGCCCTTCAGTCTGGACTGGATTGTATTCTTTTTTTTTTCCAGATACGTAGTTAGGAAGCTAGAATGGTGGCCTCTTTGGGGTCTCAGGAATCCAGAGGACTGGAGAGAAGAGTGGTGGCCATAGACAACATACTCTGCTGTGGACAAGGTGACACCAGCACGCCCACCTGGCCAACTGTGTGGGGGCCAGGCCCAGGCGGCTCCAATGGTTTGAGAGGGCTTGTGATCCTCTAGGCTGCCTCATGGCTGCTGCAGCCTAGTGTCTTGGTGAGGGAAGGTTTAGGGAGCCTAAACGTCCCTCCTTACCATGATGTCATGGTGGCCATGACATCACAACTTTGTGATTTCACTAATGCAATAGGCAGCAATGCCTTGGTCACTACCATTTGCCTCTTAAGATTTAAAAGGAGAGGACTGTATCTTTTTAATGAGGTCAGACTGCCTTCCTGATGTGTTTATTTTCATCTACCACCACCTGTGATTTATGCTCATTCTAATAGATCAACTTGACCCATGAAAGAGGGGTATGTTCTAGCTCAGCTGAATCTCTAAAGAGACAGGGAAAGCTCTTAGGCAGCATGGGGAATCCATGAAGATTATCAGTTGATGGGAAAAAGAGCTCTTTAGCATTTTCCATTCCCTGAAAATATATGTATGACAAAGCCAATACAATATTGTAAAGTAATTAACTTCCAATTAAAATAAAGATTTTTCTTTTATGTATCTTTTTAATGAGGTCAGACTGCCTTCCTGATGTGCTTATTTTCATCTACCACTGCCCGTGATTTATGCTCATTCTAATAGATCAACTTGACCCATGAAAAAGGAGTACATTCTAGCCTTTCTGAATCTCTAAAGAGACAGTGAAAGCTCTTAGGGAGCATGGGGAATCCGTGAGGATTCTTTTCAGTTGATAGGAAAAAGAGCTCTTTAGCATTTTCCATTCCCTGGAAATATATGTATGACAAAGCCAACACAATATTGTAAAGTAATTAACTTCCAATTAAAATAAAGATTTTTTTTTTTTTACAGTAAGAAAAGGGTACCTGTTTTGGAACTGGCAGCTTCTTTTCCAGAGAAAGTGCATGTACCGGTTTGCTAGTGTTGCCATAACAAAGTGGCTCATACCAGATAGCTGCAATAAATGTCTTCTCCAAACCCTGGGGATCAAGTCAGTAATCAAAGGGTCGGCAGATCTGTCTTCTTCTGACGTCTCTTTTGGATTGTGACTGGCCATTGTTTGCCTTTGTCTTCACATAGTAAGGTCTCTGTGTTGATTGTGACTGATAAAGTGCCAGTCGTATTAACCCAACTACCCATATAGAGACCCTATTTCCAAAAAGGGTCAGAAATAAATTATAATTTATGCAGTTTGACTATACATAAAGTACAGACTGTTAGAGCTTCGTACAGACTGTTAGAGCTTCAACATACACATTCTGATAGAATACAATTTATTCCATAATATTCAGTTTCTTCTTTCCACTTGGTACTGCTGTATCTGTCTCCCAGAATTCACCCTATGAAGTATGAAAAGAACTGGTTAAGAAAAACGGATTGTCCAGGGGTAATACAGATGAAGATAAAATTCAGAGTTTATAACCAATCTAGAAATCCTCTCCTCAAAGACACAATGGAAGGAAAGCATTTCTATCTTGGAGTAAGTATTAAAATATAATTTGATGCACATAATAAGCAAACTACTAAAAGACTGACAAGACAAAAATATACTCTACATATGAATCCTAGAAAATCAGCTCATTACAAAATTTGCAAAACAGTAAGTAGTCCTTGAGTAAGACGGGATGACAACCTTTGTCACACTGGGTCCTAAATTCATCTGGTAACTGGGGGAGCAAATCAGTCTCTGCTAATTTGCGTTATACAGAAGGAAAAACTGCTCATACTTTTTTGAGTGTATGTGGTTTTGAATAGAGTCATTCTCTCAGAGAGTCTGTTACCCTCCATAGACTTAAGAGATAACTTGCTACTATAACAAAATACCCATGCAACCAACATCCTTAGGCCAAGCAATATTGAAACATTGAAGTTTAAAGCAGAGATATGCTTTATTGCAGAGCCATGCAAGAAGATGGGTGGCTTACGCCTTTAAAAATCACAATCTACCTACAGAAACAAAAGACCTACATATAGAAAACTATAAAACACTGATGAATGACAAAAATAGATGGGGAGACAGTGTTCATGGAATGGAAGCATCAATACAGTGAAAATGAATGTACCACCCACAGCAATCTATAGCTGGAATGCAATCCCTATTAAGATACCAAGGGTATTTTTCAGAGAACCAGAACCAATCATTTCACAATTTGCATGGAAATCCAAAGAACCTCGAATAGCCAAAGAAATCTTGAGAAGGAAGAATGGAACCGCAGGAATCAGCCTGACTGATTTCAGGCTATACTACAAAGCAACACTCATCAAGACAGTATGGTACTGGCACAAAGATAAAAATATAGATCTGTGGAACAAAATAGAAAGCCGAGAGAGAAATCCACGCACCTATAGACACCTTATCTTTGATAAAGGAGGCAAGAATATACAATGGAGAGAAGACAATCTCTTCAACAAGTGGTGCTGGGAAAACTGGTCAACCACTCATAAAAGAATGAAACTAGAACACTTTCTAACACCATGCACAAAAAATAAACTCAAAATGGATCAAAGGTCTAAACGTAAGACCACAAAAATACTCCTACAGCAAAACATAGGTAAAACATTCTCTGAGGTAAATCACAGTAGGATCCTCTATGATCCACCTCCCAGCATAATGGAAATAAAAGCAAAAATAAAACAAATGGGACCTAATTAAACTTAAAAGCTTTTGCACACGAAGGAAACTATAAGCAAAGTGAAAAGACAGCATTCAGAATGGGGAAAAATAATGCCAAATGAAGCAATAGAAAAATAACTAATCTAAAAAATATACAAGCAACTCCTGCACGCAATTCCAGAAAGGTAAGCGACCCAATCAAAAGATAGGCGAAAGAACTAAACAGACATTTCTCCAAGAAACACATACAGATGGCTGTCAAACACATGAAAAGATGCTCAACATAACTTATTATCAGAGAAATGCAAGTGAAAACCACAGTGAGGTACCATATCAGGCTGGTCAGAAAGGCTGCTATCCAAAGGTCTACAAACAATAAGTGTTTGAGAGGGTGGGGAGAAAAAGGAACCCTCTCACACTGTCAGTGTGAATTGAAACTAGTACAGCCACTATGGAGAGCAATGTAAAGATTCCTCAAAGACCTGGAAGTATAACTCCAATTCCTCTGCTGGGCATACACACTGAAGAAACCAGAATTACAAGACACGTGTGCCCCAATGTTCATTGCAGCTCTGTTTACAACAGATAGAACATGGAAGCAACCTAGATGTCCATTGGCAGACGAATGGAGATGAAATTTGTGGCACATATAGACAGTAGAATATTACTCAGCTATTAAAAACAATGCATTTGAATCAGTTCTAATGAGGTGGATGAAACCGGCGCCTATTATGCAGAGCAAAGTAAGTCAGAAAGAAAAATTAATGCATATATATGGAATTTAGAAAGATGGTAAGAATGAGCCTATATGCGGGACAGCAAAAGAGACACAGGTGTAAAAAACCAACTTTAGGATTCTGTGGGAGAAGGCAAGGGTCCAATGGTTTGAGAGAATAGCATTGAAACATGTATGTTATCATATATGAAATAGATCTCACCAGTCCAGGTTCGATGCATGAGACAGGGTGCTCAGGGCTGGTGCACAGGGATGACCCTGAAAGATGGGATCGGGAGGGAGGTGGGAGGGAGAATCAGGATGGGGAATGCATGTGATTCACATGAACGTTTGGCAAAAACCACCACAATAATGTAAAGTAATTAACCACCAATTAAAATAAAATTTTAAAAAGAGGTAAAAAATAAAAAGAAAGATTAGAAAATATTGTTAACTGAGTGAGAATAAAACCACAGCATATCAGAATTTGTGAGATGCATATCTAGAAGTGCTTATAATTTTAAATGTTTGTATTAAAAAAAAGAATAAAAGCCTAAGTCAATGGAAAGAAAAATCGCAAACTCCCTCAAAGCTTTCAGCAAAGGCCACATATAAGAAACGTGAGGGAGGGGTGTGATTAGCTGTTGCAAACTTCTTGCTGTCAGATCTTGTTTTCTTGAGGTAAGATGGTGGTCAACTAACTGTGTCCTGTAATCCTCAAGGGAAACAAATATTATTCCCTATTCCCTGAAAGCAGATTCTGAAGATTGACTTTTACTTTCCAAGGTCCTTGTTGCAAGGAGGGGTTCCCTGTATAGCCTGGTTATCCTGTCTGAGTGCATTCATCTGACACCCAATCTTGTTAATTCCAGCAGTGCCCAGTCCCAGCTGGAAGAGGCAGATCGCAGTTCTCTGTGCCCTTCCCATACCAAGGCCCCCACACCCTGCCCAGCCACCTTCAATGAGGGAGCCAGGTACCCAGCATGCAGCTCACCCTCAGCCTCCTCAGTCTACCCAAATGGGGAGCTGGGTCCTGTACAGTGTGACCCATGGAGATTGCCACAACCATTCAGACATGGAGGTGAGGATGGGACATGTTGGCCATTGTTTTGAAACCTGGGCCAGGCCAGTGAGTGGATACAGCAAGGGCTCCAGGATGCTGCAGGACACAGCCTGTCTTCAAGCTTGTCCAAGCTCCACAGTTCATTAGCCAAACCAAGGCCCAAGGGCCTGGAGGGCCCTGTGGAAAGGCTGTAATATATCTTCCAGTACATTCTGCTGAGAGGCTTTCTGTTGGTGGTGTTGGGTTTTCTAACTTCTCTAATGGTCTTGGGCTGAGGCCTGCAGCTCTGTTTTCCATCCTGCCTCTATTACAGTATCTTCCTTGATGAGCTTATTGAACCTGTGACTAAAAGTTGGTAACTTGGGCCATCATGGGCCATTTCCACTAGCCTGATGACCACATTCTACTCTCTTTCTATAACACAGGGATATGAACTTTACAATGTCATGTGATATAAAAGTTTTTGTCTGTCTCTAACTGAAGTATTTATCTTAGCATAATGTCCTCAAGGACATACACTGCAAATGGGGCTACCATTTATTTATTCACTGCTGGAATTATAGTTGACATGTATGTATTTCCAACAATCATATTTGGACTATAGTTGCATAACAATGTTGCTTTAGTTTCTGCTGTATGTATGTCACACTGAATCAATTTTAGGTGTACATCAGTTCAGTTCAGTTCATTCGTTCAGTCATGTCTGATTCTTTGCGACCCCATGAATCACAGCACGCCAGACCTCCCTGTCCATCACCAACTCCCGGAGTTCACTCAGACTCACGTCCATCGAGTCAGTGATGCCATCCAGCCATCTCATCCTCTGTTGTCCCCTTCTCCTCCTGCCCTCAGTCCCTCCCAGCATCAGTGTCTTTTCCAGTGAGTCAACTCTTCACACAAGGTGGCCAAAGTACCAGAGTTTCAGCTTTAGCATCATTCCTTCCAAAGAACTCCCAGGGCTGATCTCCTTCAGAATGGACTGGTTGGATCTCCTTGCAGTCCAAGGGACTCTCAAGAGTCTTCTCCAACACCACAGTTCAAAAGCATCAATTCTTTGGTGCTCAGCCTTCTTCACAGTCCCACTCTCACATCCATACATACATCCTGTCAATTTTGGATTTCCTTCCCATTTATGCCACCATAGAGCAGTCGAGTCCCTTTCTTCTTTTACTTTTCTCAAAACATAGTAGGTTTTTAAAATTTAACTGGGGTTTAAATACTATGCAATATTGTGATGGTTTCTGCCATGCATCAACATTAATAAGCCATAAGTGCACAGGGGTCCCACCCATCCTGGAGCCGGTCCCACATCCCTTCCTAGGCTATACTTCTAGGTTGTTCCAGACCACTTGCTTTGCATGCCCTGCTTCGTGCAGATGAAAACCTGAAAGAAGATTTTTCTGCATAAAAATATGTAAATTTCTCTATTTCACATGTGAGAAAATGGGTGCAGATGTTTCTACCTGAAATAGGAAATTGGTATTTCACGTTTGAAAATCTACTTGTATAATTTTCTTCATCATATGTGGAATCTTGTCTGTTTCACAGATGTATATCTGTGCACATGTTTTCCTAACATGAATGGGGGATATATGTAAATTTCTCTATTTCACATGTGAGAAAATGGGTGCAGATGTTTATACCTGAAATAGGAAATTGGTATTTCACGTTTGAAAATCTACCTCTATAATTTTCTTCATCATATGTGGAATTTTGTCTGCTTCACAGATGTATATCTGTGCACGTTTTCCTACATGAGTGGGGAATTCTATATATATATATTTAGATATGAAAAGTTGAGCATACACTTCCCTTCTTGGAACTGCATACACTTCCACTGCATACACTTCCTATACGAAAATCTCCATGAAATTTTACTGACATGAAGTGTGTAAGTAAGATCTGGGGAACCAATATGGAATTGGAATTATCTCTATTTCATAAATTAAATTCTAGGCACCACCGTTTCCTTGTGAAATACATAATCCTTTGTATAGGTATTATTCTCCTTCCTGAAAGTTGGACTTATCTATATTTCATATCTGAAGATCAGAATGAACATTTTCCTGTGAGAAATAAAGAAATCTATGCATTTCATGCAAACCACTAGTTCTTCAGTCTCTGAAACACGTTTGCATTTGTGTCTCTGTGTGTTGCATGCACGGCTTGTGTCACCTGTTTGTGTGTGGGGGTCTGTGTGTGTGTGTCAGGCCTAAGGCAGATGCTCAGCGTGAAACACCAGACATCCTAGGAGACAGAGCGTGAGCAGTGGAAACTATCCAGGCACTTAACCGGAGTGTGCCCACCTTAGCTATGCGGCCGGGTGGTAGGAGGACCACTTCAGGCCACTTGAAACACTTGCAGGAATAGCTCTGTTCCTCTGGGAAGTGCATCCGCAGACGCACATCCTTAACTACCCAGGTGCCTGCTCTAAGCC
>SJYR01004815.1:126558-147887 GCA_006410655.1 Kobus ellipsiprymnus
GCTCTGCTGTCATATCTGTCTTGCACTTCCCTATTCAACATACATGCATTGTATTGCTTGTATTCGCTCCTTCTTTTTTTAAGTTTTTGTATCTCTGTTAGACTGCATGTGAATTTGACCTATTCTTTCACTCCTGGATCAAATGCTTCCAACATCTTGAATTGTGACTTTTTAAGAGACTTCCATGATATTTGCACACATCAAGAAATGCTTTATCACAGGAATAGTTAACAGTGACCCACATGTGGAAACAAGAATACCCATACACTTAGAGTAATGCTTGATGGGCAAGAATATCACTCGTTGAAGTGAGAGTATTAATTAGGATCACAGAGGGCAAAGATGTTTCAGGAAAGCATCTGTCAGGAAACTTTTTATCTGTCAGGAAAGATTTGGGGCTGAATACTGCAGGACTGAAATACATTAATTTTTACCCTTACCCATGTATTCTTGCATTGATCATTAAACTGGCATGACCCAAGCAGAATTTCTTCATGATTGTCAGTAAATCATCACCCAGGTGAGAGGAATTGTGGCTTGCCTTTCTGTAAAGAGAAAGTTGCCAAGGAATTATTGTCCCAGGGAAAAGGGGTGCATGGTCAATTTCAAGTTCAAAGCCCCTTGCTATTTCTGTGTCGTTTCTGGAAGGAAAGCACAGGGAATGGAATCACACTAACCTGATTGGCACTGTGAACCAGTCCAAGGTGACGGGAGTAGAGAACTCAGGCACAGGTCACTCAACTGTCCACAGTGAGGACTTCCAACCCTGCCACTTCCTTGCATGTCATTCCCCCTCATGAGCAAATCCCATTCACCTTCCAGGATATATCACAGAAGTAGAAGAGGGCACTGACTTGATCAACTAGCGAGTGAAAAATTAACCGGGGCAAAAAAAAAAAAAAAAGAGTGGTGCTTACCAAAGTCCATAATACTGGATAAGTAAACCAATAGTTCCACATGTCTGCAAGTTTCTTTTCAGATTTCTTGTGTGTGTGTGTGTGTCTGTGTGTGTGTGCACATGTACACACATGTGCGCTGGCCAAAATGAGTGTGTGAACTCTCTGAATTGGGCTGGCTGGAGGATGGAAGAATGGACACTGAAAATATGAAAGAGCTTGTGTAAGGTACAATGATCTTGGGGCAGCAGAAACACTGATGCCCTGGAGAAAAGCCCAGGGATCTCACCCACGGAGCAAGCTGTGCATGTAAACAGGCATGTAAGCGTAAACATGGATCAGAAAGGAGAGGCAGAAAAGAAAGGCAGGCCAAAAGCACCTGGGGGCAGTCACGGAGGATGCAAAGGAGCAGAGACAGAATGGGCCGGATTCCCAGGCACAGAAGAGGGGCTACACACAGCCCCTAGACACCTGGCTACAAAGAGTTTTCTGTCCTCAAGTGAAGGAGCATTCTTTCCGCAACATGACCCGCTATATGAACACAGCTTGCCCTTTTCTGTAAGGTTTGGGAGACTGATGGCTCTGTAGCATAAGCAGCTGCTACATTCAGGGTTTGCCAGTTTGAAACATCGCTCCTTAAAAGGCTGTCTTAGGCTGATCCTCTCACCCCTCCCAGTCCTACAGGCCTGGGCTGATGGGGTAGGCTGGGGTGTGTTCTCACCTGGAGGCTGGATGAGAACAGAACTACTTTGAAAGGGCCTCTGTACAATAAATGAGCAGACTTCAGTTCCTCTGGCTCTGGTGAGTCATGGCTCCTGAGGAACACTCTTCTTAGCATCTCTGTATTTAGAGATGTTTCCTCTCTAATCTCTCTCTACACAGAATTTGTGTAACATTTGGACATGTGCCCAAATGTGTTCTTTTGAAGCTTGGAACTCTATTTCACGTATGAATACAGGCATTAAGTTTTCTTGATTGAAATATGGAATTCTCTATATTTCACCTGTGAAAATCTCACCACAAACCTTTCAAAATTAAAATGGAATTTTCTATATTTATATAAAAATGTATGCACGTGTTATTTTCCTACATGAAGTTTGGAATTCTATGTATTTCACATATGAAAAACTGGGTGCTGACTTTTCCACATGAAATCTGGAATTTTGTATATTTCACGTATGAACATCAGGCCACTGATTTTAGTACACAAAATATGGAATTTTGATGATTTTATGTATGTAATTTGGGGCACTGATTTTCCTCTCTTGAGTATTAGATTTCCTTATATTTCACATAAGAAAATCATGGCAGAGACCCAATCCATGAGATAATGAACTTTTTATATTTCATGTAGGAAAATCTGGGTCATGATTTTCCTACATGAAGTATACAGTTGTCTGAATTTAATGAAAGAAAATCTGGGCACTGATTTTCCTACATGAAATTTTTTATTTCTCTACTTTGGCATTTGAAAATCTAGGCACAGAGCTTTTCCCCATGAAATATGAAATTCTTGTATTTCACTTTGAATCGGGGATAAACAAGGTAACATGAAATATGGAATTTTTTCAATTTCTCATTTGAAAATCTGTGTGCTGACTTTCCTTCATGAAGTACAGAATACTGTATATTTAACAATTGAAAAAGTTGGCATCAGAATTTTCTATTTCATACATAAAGTGATTTTCACACTTGAGGTATGAAGTGACTATGAATTAAAATATGAAGTCAATGCTAGTTTAAGGTGATGAACGGGTAAGTCAAGATCCTTGAGGATGCGAACACACCTAATAGTTGAACCCATCCTGTTCTGAAACACAGAGACTTGATAAAAATTATTCTTTTATTCAAAATGGTGGCACAGAAATGCTAAATAACAGACATAACCCTAAGACTTGGATTTTATCTCTTTAGCACACTGACTCTCCATCGGGGTTGCTTTAAAAAGCCACATGTAAGAACAACCAGTTTGTGGACACCCGAGAGCTGTGGTCAGCAGGCCTGGTGCGACTTCACAAGTGAGCTCAAACCCAGGTCAAGAGGGTATTCTAGATCCTGGCTGCTACCATTTACATGCCAATTAGACATTCAGGGATTATGTGACCCTGGAAAAGCTGTTTGACCTGGCCAGATCTCAGTGTGCTCATCTATAACATGGGTGAGAGGACGTCCCTGAAACTCCAGTGGTTGAGACCTTGCCTTCCAATGTGGGGGACACGGCTTTGATTCCCTAGGCAGGGAGACAGGATTCCACAAGGCTTGTAGTCAAAAAACCAAAACGTTTTCAAAGAAGGAAAATAAAGCACTATTACAACAAATTCAATAAAGACTTTAAAAATTGTACACATTAAACAAGAATGTTACTGGTAAGAAGCCCAATGAGGGGGACACGGCTTTGATTCCCTAGGCAGGGAGACAGGATTCCACAAGGCTTGTAGTCAAAAAACCAAAACGTTTTCAAAGAAGGAAAATAAAGCACTATTACAACAAATTCAATAAAGACTTTAAAAATTGTACACATTAAACAAGAATGTTACTGGTAAGAAGCCTAATGAGACATTAGATTTTCATTCAAAAGACATTAGATTTTCATTCAAATACCTGCTTTCATTCTACAACCATATAGCGATTACTGTTCTAGGCTCCAGTAGGGAGCAGAAGGGATTTCCCAGAGACCTGCAATTCTGGTGGTGATTTTCACTCCCTGGGTTCTACAGACATGAACCTGCAAATCACTCCAGAGCGCTCTCATCCGACAGCAAGGAGATCTACAAGCTTTACTTGCCCAGATTAAACAGTGAGCACAAAAGCACTTGGCAAATTAAGAGAGAAGTAGACAGGAGGGCTGGGATGGCAGATGGGACACTTCGGGAATCTGGGATTAGCAGATGCAAACTATGATATATAAAGTAAACAACAAGGTCCTTCTGTATAGCACAGGGAACTAGAATCAATATCCTGTGATAAAGCATAATGGAAAGGAATATGAAAAAGTATATGTGTATATAACTGAATCATTTTCTTATGTAGTTGAAATTAATACAACATTGTACATTACCTATACTTCAAGAAAATAAATTTTAAAGACAGAAGACAGAAGCTAAATGGAGAGTGTGCCCACAAGTGAACATAGAGCAGGTAAGCCTACCCACCACATCCCTAACAAGGACCATGCCAAGAGAACAGGCAAGTTGGAGAGGGATTCCATCACTTCCTGGTCCCCTTTAATTCCTGGAAAGAGCCAAGCCTGGCCCTCCCCTATCTAACCACTGGCACTCACATTGCTAGTGTACTTGGTGGTGTCTGCAGTGACACTAGCTGAAGCAGTGGTGATGGGCAGGCTGACCGAAGATGAAAGGGTGCTCATGGATCCTGAGCTGGTGACCAGGGGCGACAACTAGGTGCTGGTCACCAGGGTGATGGTGGAGGTGGACAGGTTCTGTGTGATCTCTTTCCGGTGGACACCTGAAAAAGCAAAGGTTCTTGGTCACCCACCACCTGGGGAAGGCTGTCCCAGCTGGAAGCTGTGGTCAGAGCTGGGCCCAACCTACACTCTTTGAGTTTCTCTGTTTTCAAGGGACAAAGGTTGTCACATTGGTCAAATTTGAGCAAGGCTCCATGGACCCCTTTCTCAGTAAGTCCTCCACCCGGGTCTTTAAGTTTCTGACAGCTCAAGGCTGCATCCTAAGATGACCCCTCACCCCTTTAAAGTCCCCACCTAAGAAAACTCAAGGCTGCCATTAGAATTGACTATTTGCTGCAGTCAACATTTAAGGATAGGGTCCATTGCCCAGTCTCTATGGGAGGGCAGAAGCCTACCTTTAAGAGGTAACAGAATTAGCAAACCCAGATATTTTACATGGACCAACACCCCCTTCCCACTTTGTGTAAAGGTGTCACTTTCTGACTCTATAGAGTTCCCATGATTCCCCCTGCCTATTCCCAAATTCTCCCTTTAAAACCCCAGTCCCCTGTGTACACATTGGGATTGATGTCAGTTCATGCTGGACATTTTGTCCTACTGCAATAGTAAATAGCAGATTAAAATCTATCCTAACTATCTCAACGAGGTTTGGACAATTTTGTTTACGTTTAACAGCACAATCTGGGAATTAGGAACCATACCATCAATGAGCTCCTTCTTGCCAGCTCCCAAGTTCCCCTGGAAGGCTCATTATACTTAAGTGTTATGAATTCAGCAGCCTGGAACTGCCCATCCCAACCTGAAAGATCCCAGACCCGATTCGGCCATAGCAAAACTTCGGACAGGAGGATCAATCCGGCTGCACTCCCATACTCTGTGTTCAACCTTTAGGTTTTCCTCCACCCCAGTCTTTGATGAGTTTCACTGGGGGCCAGTTCCATATCTGGCTACTCTTTCATTTCACAACCTGCTGCAACTCTCACCAGTTCTCCTTCTGATGGTGCACTCAGTATGTGAGAGTTTCGATCCAAGAGCCCAGTAATGAAGGATCTGCAAGCAGGTTTCCTCATGAAAAAAGACCAGTATCAGTCCTCATGAGAGCCAGACAAACTAGTCCGCATCAGATCAGCACTTTGTTTGGCTTTCGTCAGTCCAGAAAGTGACTCCACCTGGGAGCTGTCATTCTGCACTTTGGCAATGGTTCTTGATACTGGCTCTTTTTGCATTGGGTGGTAGGTACTAATCCCTTGGTATTAAGGTATCCTTTATCATCCACTTGACATACACTGCTCTTTCAAAACTAATGCCCAGGGGCTCATCAACATGCACAAAGAAACTTATACAGAGGTATTTATGGTAGCACTGCTTACAACAGATAAAAACTGGAAGCAACCAAAATGTCTATCAGTAGGTAAATATTTTATTAAACTCTGGAATATTACACACCAGTCCAAAAGAAAAAGAGAGTTATATGCACTGAAATGGATTGACCTCCAAAACATGCTGATGGGTGGGGGGAGAAAAAGGCAAGGATAGTACAGATAGTACAATTTTTATGTTTTCAAAGAGAAAAAAAAGTAATAACTTTATGAAGTCATTTATGTGTGTGTGTGTGTGTGTGTATACATAAACACACATAGATAAATATATATGCATGCATGAATTAGAAAATGATCTCATGGTTAACAATACCTCTAAGAAAGGGTGCAGAAAGAAACAGGGAGTCAATAAAGACAACAGATTTTTGTGTGTCTAGGCATCCATTTCACCCCATTTTAAGACGATTTGTATATACTGTTTATAAAATGAAAATGAAAAAGAAAGCAAGCTGCAAGATAATTTTTAAAAATAATGCCAAATTGAATGTATCAGGCTTCCAAGGTACAGTGGCCACGCAAACAAGGGGAACTAAGCAAATAAAACAAGGACTATTTTTCTCCTGTCCATGTGGCAAAAAAGGAGAGGGTACCATGGAGAACAGAGCCGGGAGGCTCGGTATGTCTCACAGCCTGTCTGTTCTGATAACTCATCCCCTGGGAAGACTGAAGCTGCTGCTGCTGGTGCTGCATCTTCTGCATGTGCCACTTTTAGGAAGGCGTTTGAAACCTACTTGATGAGTTCCACACAACTTGCTGCATAACCAGGGCAGTCTCCTTTGGTAAAAGCGGCCTCAGCCTTTTCTCCAGGTTTCCCATGGTGCTGGTGGCAGCACTGGCGGCTGGGCCATGACCGTGCAGGTGGTGATGGTGGTGGCCGTGACCCCAGCCGTGGGAGTTTGGGAGGACGAGCGGGTGAGGACCGGCATTTCGGGGGTTGACTGGCTGCCCGCTGTTGTGGATGGTGGAGCTTTACTACGACTGAAGCCAATACATGAAAAAACAGAACAGAAAGTAGATGGGACTCAGACTGTCCTACAGGGTCGGCATGCCGGTGAGTTCTGTGTGACCATCCCAGGCTACCATGCCAAAGACTTCCCCATAAATGAGAACATTCTCACTTAGGCCATTTCTGCAGCATGTTCTAGCTTAAAACATCAGCTTCCTTGGGTCAGGTGCTTGTTCACATCTGAGATACTTGCCAAAACCTCTGAGGTTCTGAGGCCAACTGACCCAGCCCCTGGCCTGCAGTTGCCCACCTGCTAGCCGATGACCCGGTGGATGAACAGAATCATTGCAAGTACCTTGTTTTACTAAGTTAGAGTTCAGCAAGCTCTGAGAAAGACTAACCAAAGTCCATCTGGATTTTAACAGGAATGCTTTCCTTGGCCAGGAAATCTGCAGAGCATGTACCACAAGGAAATAGACAGTCTCCCAATGCCCAAAGCACTGAATAACAATTAATCACCGAGAAAGAAGGGTATTGTTTCATCTCTTCTAATTCCTTCCAGAATAGTCTCAGCATGGTCCTGGCACCTTGACACCTAACACTCAAGGCAACTCACACCAAGAACAGAACAATCCCCAGCAAAATGGTATTTATGGAGAATTTAGAAGAGTTGCTTTTGTTTTGACTGCAGTTATCCATAGTGCATCTTTTATTCAGAGCAAAAATACTGTATTAACCTACTCTCTGATAGTCAAGTTTATGTCCAAAATTGAAATCAAAAAAATTTTTTTTTTCAAAAGTGCGCTGCTTCAGATAAAAAAATATACTAAGGCAGTAATTGTATGATCAGGTCTTGGGAATGCCAAAAATAATAAGTACAAGTGACCAGAATTTGAAAAACACTGCCTTTCAGAGTGTATCTACTGTGAGGAACTGGGCTATGAGTGTGAAGGGCAGGACTTCAACAGGCAACTGGGAAAGTTTGGAGGAAAACAGTTTTAGCCAAGACATGCCCAGGAATAGGCAGAATTTTGGTGGACAAGGACAGACAGTGAGAAAGGTTGGCCAGAATGCAAGTTAGAGCCAGAAACATTGAGCAGCGGAGAAGGGGTGACCACATGAGGATTCATCTGTGAGGGGAAGGGGGCCATCTCTGGCTGCAGGGGCCCCAGGAACTAGAGAGATGAACATGCATCCCCAGAGAGGATCCTTCATGTTCACACAAAAGACACTGGTGCAAGTCAGCATCCTTGATCTCAGACGATGTACCTGGACACATCGTCACACATTTTTTAAAAGGACTGAAAGTGAGGTTGCTAAGTCATGTCCAACTCTATTCCAACCTCATGGACTGTAGCCTGCCAGGCTCCTCTGTCCATGGGATTTCCTAGGCAAGAATGCTGGAGTGGGTTGCCATTTCCTTCCCCAGGGATCTTCCTGACCCAGGAAAGAAATCTGGGCCTCCAGGACTGCATGCATATCCTTTACTATCTGAGCCACCAACGAAGCCCTTAATGACAACACCTCTTTTAGGGGCCCAGCATGCTTCTGCTGCATGACTCCATGCCTGTAATTTTAGACTTCTATCACCCAGAAAAGACAGAAGTTCTTGATTATGCTAGGGGAAATTTTCAGTTAACTCTGGGTCTGGGAAAACCAAGGAGTGTGAAAGGAAAAGTGTGCTGACAGGCTGATTTTTCTGCCTGGGGGTGGGGGTGTCTTGGTTGTTATACAACTGACTGTCTCTCTTGCTCCTCTGGGGAAGAATTCAGCCAAAGTCCTGGGCAGGAACACAGGGTGGGGCTGGGAGAAGATCTTTACCTAGAGTGAGGAGGCTCCATCCTCTGTCTCTTATACACATCTAGATGTGTCTAAGAGACAGCTCACAAACAGGCTGATTTTTCTGCCTGGGGGTGGGGGTGTCTTGGTTGTTATACAACTGACTGTCTCTCTTGCTCCTCTGGGGAAGAATTCAGCCAAAGTCCTGGGCAGGAACACAGGGTGGGGCTGGGAGAAGATCTTTACCTAGAGTGAGGAGGCTCCATCCTTGCCTAGGACAAGCTTTTGCATATCAGTCACAGCCACTGCCCCTTCCCCTCGCAGGGGTAGAAGTGGCTCTGAGCTTGGCCCTTCTAAAAGGCAGAGACCCCATAGGCAAGGCTTCTAACCTGCAAAAGCAACTTTAGTGCCTCTCATTTCTGCCATGTGATTAAAGAATATTCTGTCTTTGTTGCTATGCTAGCCTAATAGCTCCACAGGCGAAGGGCAAACATGAAAATGTCATTTTCCTCTCTCATCTTGCAAAAGCAAATAGCTGGCTTTGTAGCATGTTTACTGCTCTGATAGAGTCCCACTGGAGCTCTTTTCCAATTAAAACAAACAAACAAACAACAGAAACAGAAGTATGCAATCTGAAAACATCCCAGGCTTGACACACCCCTAGGCGGTTTTCATTTAAACACTAAAATATTTTAATTTCTAAAGGATACTGATGGTTTACTGGGGGCAGTGGTGGCAGGGGGAGGAAAGGCCATGGAAAGTTTCATTTGTCCTAAAACTTTGGGAGTATATAATCATCTGTAGTCTCATAAAAGAAGTGAACTTAAACGTCAACACCCAACTAGTTGATCCCACCCAACTAGCCTACTTATATCAGACTTAGGTCACTGTCTTGCACATTAATAAAGGACTTTTAAAGAGAAGGCTGGAAATGACAGATGTGATACAGGTTAAGTGTAGTCACAGTCCTGAAATGAGGTCACTTAGCCTCTGCTCTGGGATCTGTAGCAGGAAAAGCCATCTTTCTATTTGAGGATTCAGAGTCTGTGTATAAGCTGCACTCCTAAGTGAAAATCAGTTGGAGGTTACCAAGAACTCTCCAAAACACCCATCACTTAATAAACTTATGAGTTAAAGCATACCTTTGAAAAGATGCTCAACTGCATCCTGACGTGAAGTCGATTCTTCAAGACTGAACTCGTACTCAGGTGGCTCTGGATTTCAACCTGTGCGAAGTTCCTCTAAGTGAATTATTGTTTCACAATCACCCATTGATTAAAAGCACCACACACTCAGAGGATTCTAGAGAAACTTCAGTCAGACACCAGGGAAAGGAAAAGCTCAGCTTCATTTTATCAACTGGAGTACTCTTCTACTTAGGGTGTGAAACAGGAGCTCTTTTAAAGCACTCATATGTTTTTCCATTTTCAATTTGACTGCCAGGAAGCTCGGAGCCAAATGGAAGCCTGAAGTTGGTAATTCTGAAGGCTGAAATAGTTATTTTCATATACAGACATTCCCTCAGATCTCTCACTATTCTATTTTCATCTTTCTCACTGTCTTAGTTTCCATTTTATCAGTATATCACAAATCCTTTCTGGAAGGGTAAAAATAACCACCAAACAAAACATCTATTTCAGAAAGAGAGGGATAGTATAAATGTATGATTCATAGGAACACTGTCAGGGGCTGCTGTTGCTAAGTTGTATCATTCGTGTCTGACTCTGTGGGACCCCATAGATAGCAGCCCACCAGGTTTGTCCATCTCTGGGATTCTCCAGGCAAGACTCCTGGAGTGGGTAGCCATTTCCTTCTCCAATGCATGAAAGTCAAAGTGAAGTTGCTCAGTCATGTCCAACTCCTAGTGACCCCAGGACTGCAGCCTACCAGGCTCCTCCGTCCATGGGATTTTCCAGGCAAGAGTACCGGAGTGGGTTGCCATTGCCTTTGGGACACAACAATTCCACAAATTTCATGGAATAAATGACACCTCTGTTGCTTTCTACAATATCAGATGTGGTCCCTCAAACCCCAATCCACACAGAATTGGATGTTTCAGATGACATTCATAATTTTAAGGGATGAGGTGGTGATCCATCCTTCCTGACTGACTCAAGTGCCTCTCTTTTGCTGTCCTGTGTCACTGAAAGATATTCCATCCTCTTTCAAGGAACTGCCGAACTGAGATTCCGGAACAGTTAACAATCATACAAGCACAGAGGAAAAAAAAAAAAAAACAATCCCCACTCTTGCTTTAAGCAGTCAGAGTAGGAAAACCCCAAGGGACACAAAACTGAGATGATAGGTCCTGTCAGAAGCTGTGTGTTGTCTGTTTAGTCACTAAGTTGTGACTAAACAACTTTTTGGCGACCCCATGGACTATATAGCCCACCAGACTACTCCGTCCATGGAGTTCTCAAAGTAACACCACTGGAGTAGGTTGCCATTTCCTTCTCCAGGAGATCTTCCTGATCCAAGGATCAAATTCGTGTCTCCTGGATTGGCAGATGGAGTCTTTACCACTGAGCCACGTAATGAATGAAACGTGGCTATCCCTGTATGTAACTCACAAAGTACAAGAGGTTTTATGGCTATAATCTCCAATGTGTCCTTAAGCCATGTCTCTTTGGGTCCTTAATTAATTCTTATCTTTCTTGGGCATACCATCTCCCACTTGTCAAGCCAGCTGAGAAATTCACTGACTGCTTCGCCAATGCGCCTAATATCCTTCAAATATTCCTGTGTTCTGTGGGGGGTCTGCCTGCATGCCTAGGGTATGGCAGGTTTGAGAGCAGCCGCTGCTGGTTCAGTCCCTAACAGCAGCAAAGGGGGAACTGTTAAGACTCAGGCAGCAGTTCACTCAGGGGAGATTTCACTTTGTCAAGACACTCTTGCAGGCCACCACTGGGTAGATGCTACTGATATCCAGTTGGGAAAGGCCAGAGATACTGCTAAACATCCTTCAATACACAGGACCAAGAATTACCTAGAATAAAAAGTCAATAGCGCCAAGGTTGAGAAACATCAGGCCCGTGTCAGTTACATGCAACTATGGCAGAACACGGGCAGAGGTGCACATCATACAGTGCCCCCTGGATTTCTAGAGGCTGAAAGAAGAACTCAGCAGTCTGGTCCCACTGGCCCGAAAGGTATTATAATCTAGTAAGAAAATGTATTTTGAGATGCCTGGGTAGCGTGAGGTCTTTGACCTGAACACTTTCATCAGTTTCAGTCTTGTCCAGTGTCTTAACATTGACAAACTATTTAGGCATATATGTGGCACATACTGGGAAAAGAAGCTGCTTAGGTTCAAAATGACTTGAATGCTTAGTTTCAAAATGACTTGAATGCTTAGGTTCAAAATGACTTCCTTTCTAACAGACTTCTTTTCTGGTGCTCAAAATCAACCACATTGGATATCAAAAAGGTAAAAGGTGGGCAGGCCCAGCTCAAGTCCTTGTCCTGCTCAGTAACTAGCTAGGTGACCAGAAGCTAATCCAAGCTTTGTCGTGCCGCACTTTCTGATGTCAGAGGTTGACACGACATGTAACACTACAAATGGCAAGGTGACATTCTCAGGCCAAATCAAGAAACCAGAAACTGGTAGAGTCACTCACCCTCCTCCTTGGCAGATGGTTCTTTGGCTTCCTTCCTAGATTTTTGACCCTCCTATGCAGAATGGTCTTTTCCTAAATCTATGTCAAGTCCACTCTTTGAATCGGAGTCCAGGCCCAAATGCACTGTTGGGGATTCCACTTCACATTTTCCCTTCAGCTTATCCTTTGTGAGATGAGGCAAGGGTCTGGCTTTATCTGCAAAGTCCTTCTCAAGCTGGAGGCTCATCTTCTCCTAGACTGCTCTTGGGTCCACTTTCTCAGTGGCTGGTGACATGCTTTCAGCTCCTCTTCCATCTCCACTGCGTTCAGGAATTTGGTTTTTTGTTGTTGTTGTTGTTGTTGTTGTTGTTGTTGTTTGTTTTTTTGACAGCACATGGCTTTTTGTACATCTGAGCCCCCTCTTTTCTTCAGCATCTTCTGGCTCTTTCTTGGACCTCTGCTCCTCGTCACTCATAGAGTCATTTCAACTACTATCTGACTTCTCAGAATCCCCTGAATTGCTATGCTCGACAGGCATACAAACATCTGCAGAAATTTCATGTATGCCTGAGCAAACAAACAGATAAACATGAAAACAAGCAAGCAAACAACAACAACAACAAAGACAGCATGTGGTGTAGTCACAGAATAAAGAGCAGGACCAAAACCCCACAAATATTTTCCATGATCACTGCTGGAATATAAAGGAATATACATGGCATCACACTGGCCTGATGGGGTTAGCAGTAGACTTAAGTTGCAGCTGACCACAGGGAACAAGGAACTTGCTGGGAGAGCGTCATTTACTGACATTCAAAGATGACATGGGACCAGACCATATGAATTTCTGATTTATCCAGAGCTCAATCTTGCCCACATATGTAACACACCAGGACACAGAGAATGGGAGGCATGGAAGCAAATGCTACACAGGAGTTGTTAAAACTCATTTAACATTTAACTGAACATTTTCAGTTCAGTCCAGTTCATTACAGTTGCTCAGTAGTGTCCGACTCCTTGAGATCCCATGAACTGCAGCACATCCAACTGTTTTCCTATTTGTAATTGAGTCCAGAGGAAAGTCACCCATTTCCATGACTCAAGCAAATGGGAAAACGATAAAACAGCAGGAGTTTCCTACATATACAAGCTAAAATGAGAAAATCTATTATCTAACAATAATTTCATTTAACCCATTTATGTTTTCTGCTCCTGGTAGTGAGTCTCATTCATCTGTAGGTAAATAATCTGATACCCTACAATTTTGAAAAGAGGAAATCCCCATCAACTCTGTATTGTCTTCATTCTAGAACAATGGTTACGCTGAGTGGGATCACGGAAGAGAAAACCATAAAAGGGTAAGAACCACAAACAGCCCAGCAGGATCAGGAGTGAACAATATCCATCTCCTCCAGGACTCAAGTTGAAAGAATCTAAAAACCAAATCGGGTTTAATTTTGGATCTCAGGGCTGGTGCAATTAGTAACTAAAGGTTGGCCAACAGAATGACAAGCACGGCCAAACATGCTTGGATACTGGCGCTCAAAGGAGGTGAATTCAGATCCTACTCCTCTGCTTCTATTACTTGTGTGACCCTGAATGAGTGAACTACCTCTCTGAGCCTCTGTCCCTTCCCCTGGATAAAGGGTGTGATAATAGTATCAACCTTCCAGGACAATCTACACACAGTGCAAGGGGCACAGGAAGCCCTCTATAAATCCTTAATAACAATAACAAAACAAGGACCTAGACCAGCTGCCTGTAAGAACCCAAGACACACACCTTACTTTGCTTTGCAACTCTCTATGTCTTGTCAAGATTTGGCTGGAATCTGCTGTGAATCTGCCCCTTGGGAGAGAGGAGAAGAAAAGGAGCAAACTGCTGCTGGACAGACTCACTCACCTCCATCAGGCCCATCTCAGCCTTGCTTTGATCTTAAAGACACCACCACACTCTTGTGAGATCAGGCACTGTAGGGAAATAGAGAATAACACTCATCACTTGGCTTCTTCTAGAAAACACATTCTTGAGTTCAGGAGAAATCTTTAAATACTTCTATCATTTATCCCAGCAATATTATCTGCTCGACCACCTGGGCTGACTTGGACATAAGAGGCTGAAAGAACATTTGGCAGGTTTCTACCGAACTATCACCTGGGTTGCTTTCAATATGGAAAATGGACTACTCCAGCCAGATGGTTGGTTTCCATGAAGTTCAGCATCATTGTGGATCCTCCAAAGTCAAAGATTACACTATTTTAAACCTCAACAACAGCTGAAAAAGTGATATTGAGTCTGGCCACTTTCCTTTGAAATTCAGGCCCAGATCAGCATGGGTTTGTAACATAGAGCGCTGCTGAGCCTCACAGAGAATATGGTGATAAAGATGGGGAGCTCAGCTCATTTACCCAGAGACTTCATTCTTCATCAACCTGGTCTGGAGCTCAAACTAGAAAGAAAGGGAAAATAGGAATTTCCCTGGTGGTACAGACATTAAGACTCCATACTCCCAATGCAAGTGGTCCCGGTTTGATCTCTAGTCAGGGAACTAGATTCCACAGGCCGTGGCTAAGAGTTTGCATGCCACCGATGAGGGTCAAACACCCCGCATCTCACAAATAAGACCCCACCTAGCCAAATAAATATTAAAAAAAATGGGAAATAGAAGACAGGCACACACTCCAGCTGGTGTGCTATACTTCCCTTTGGCTCCTGGTATCTATCTGGGGACCAATTAGTCTTGGACAGGAACCTGCGTCTTCTTGCTCAGGTAAGATGCCAACTCCTCCTCAAACCAGCCACAGACAAAGGCCTCTACTTAATGACTCAGGTCCAAAGGCTCTGCCTGCCCCTACCACCACCCCAACCCCCATGTCTGCTCTGGGTTCTGGTTTGAACAAGTTGGCCCAGAATCCCAAGGATCCATGAGCATGCATTGCTTGAATTCCTTCTCCACATCCTCTGGTGCTGCTGCTGCTGCTGCTAAGTCACTTCAGTTGTGTCCAACTCTGTGCAGCCCCATAGATGGCAGCCCACCAGGCTCCCCCGTCTCCTGAAAAGAACACTGGAGTGCGTTGTCATTTCCTTTCTCCAATGCATGAAGGTGAAAAGTGAAAGTGAAGTCTCCCAGTTGTGTCCGACTTGTAGCGACCCCATGGACTGCAGCCCACCAGGCTCCTCCATCCATGGGACTTGACAGGCAAGAGTGCTGGAGTGGGCTGCCATTGCCTCTAGTGACCCCAAAAACATAAAAAGGGGACAAAATGGTGAAAGCAACAAAGGCCAAGAAAACAGTGAGAGACTCTGCAGGCAGGAAGCATGGGCTTTCATCCTGACATCCCCTCCAATAGAGCCGAATGCACTTGGGGTCTGATAAGGTGTGCCAAGTTCCTCTGACTGATCCCTGAAAGCAGGTCAGGAAGGATGTGGGATCCCTCAAGGACCCATCAAGAACAAAGACGAGCCATCTCTGAGCTAAGTCCACTGGCTATGAGCTCACTACCTGCTTTTTCCATCTCTTTGCTACCCCCACCCAGAAAGTCACCTCCAACCACCAACAAAGACCAAGATACAGACTGAGTGCTGGACTGCAGGGCTCCTCCATAGCCTCAATTCTCCCCCTTAACAGGACCCTTGCCCTCTGCCCAACACCCAAGAAGGGGGGATGCTCCTAACACCACACACCAAAGATTTACCCTTTTAAGGGGCCACAGGTAGTCACCCCAAAGCCCCACCCAACCCACTCATAGAAGACTGGAGCCACAAATTGCTCCAACTTCGTTCATCACCATAATGAGGGAGGATTCGGAAGGGCCCTGCCCCAAGGACACACTTGGGGTTGGCCACCAGGGAGATTCCAATAGTGAGCTTTCAGAGCACACTGGGACAGCATCCTTGTCATTAAAGAAATGGCTCTAAAAACACTGAACCAAGGGTGCACGTGTGTATGCATGTGTTTGTCTGGTGTGTGTGCGCATGCTGATCTGGGGCCTTTCAGAGAGCCTCTCAAGGCTAGGACTGAAGATGCTTGCAAGGAGAATGGCTGAATGCACAACTCCTTTTGAGGGCGAAGAATATTCATTCAACGCTACTGGACAGGCGTCTTACAAAGTGAACAGACAGCATGAAAGAGGGAAAAAAGTAAAAAAAAAAAAAAATAAGAAGGGGGAGGAGGACTGAGGAATATAGAAAAGAGGAAGGTCCAACTAAACAGCTGCATGATTAGGACTTCAACAGCTGAACTGACGATATGACAGTAAAAGGGGGAAGTCAGGAGGCCCATCTCATCATTTCTGCTCTCAGAAATGAGGAACCACTGCATTCCAAAGGGAAAACACAGGCAGTCTTTTCATGCAACATGTTGGAAAAGAAGTATCACAAAAAATACTTCCCATGAAGTAGAGTAGCGGGAGATAGTGGAGTTGCCCATGTTACAGGAGGACATCCTGCTCTCTACAACATTCCTATGTGGTTAACAGATTCCACACAGCTGTCACCGAAAAACACAACTGACCATATCAGGTAGGGGTTAATCAACTTTTTTCCATAAAGAGCCACAGAATAAATGAACTTTTGCAGGAGTATAGGCTCTACTCCTAAAGTGCCATAATATAATGCATGAAATGAATGTGGCTGCATTCCAATAAAGCTTTATTTACAAAAACAAGTTGAGGGCAAGATTTGGTCCACAGGCTGGAAACTGTGCCAGCCCCTGACTGCTAACCTTGGCTTAACTTTGAAATCGCTCCCTGTCCAGTCCAGAGGTTTATAAGAATAACCCTGACTGCTTGACCCCACCTCAAGAGACTAAATTCACTGGCATGAGGGAAGACCTAAGCATTGGCCGTATAAATGTTCCTTGGGTGTTTACAATTGGCAGGTAAGGCTGTAAGTCCTTGTATTGGACCAATGTTGTCTGTGAGTAAAGACAAAGCCTCATGGTTTGCGTTAACCCTTGTGCACCTTGTATGAAACCTTGGGGTTCATGCAAACAGATCTACACATCACCACAATAATAAAGTATGAGCATGTGTGTGTACCTGTGTGTGTCTACACTGCATGTTTTAGTTTGTTTGGTTTTTCTCTTCTTTTGGCCTGTGTGCTCAGTCATGTCTGTTTCTTTGAAACCGCATGGACTGTAGCCCACCAGGCTCCTCTGTCCATGAGATTTCCCAGGCTGGAATATTGGAATGGATTGGCATTTCCTTCTCTAGGGGATCTTCTTGACCCAGCAATCGAACCCACGTCTCCTGAACTTGCGGGCGGATTCTTTACCTTGAAGCCACCTGGCAAGCCTAAAGGGCATGTTGCCGCCCCATGTGTGTCTACACTAAGGGCAGTCTCTTAATTTTAGCCTAAAAACTGAATATTCATAATCAAGGGGAATGAAAAACAAAGCACTGATTTTCACAATATATGGGGTCAATGAGCTATTGTAATCTTTATCCTAATGAGAAACCACCGAAAGCCAGGGAGGTGACTTCTCTAGGGTCCCTGGGAGTGGGCCTTTAGGAGTTAAGTGTCTCAAACTTTCAACTGTGTATGGACTCAACTGTTCCCCACAGAGAGAAAAACGTGAGCTCATCAGGACTTATCAGAAAAGTAGCTCATCAAGACTCCTTCTACCTCTGCCCTTCTATACCTGGAATATCTGCAGAATCCAACCTGGCTGTCAACATTTGAACTTCTCAGCTGATAGGAAGACAGCTTAGGCTATAAATGCAAACCAGGGATTAAAAGAGAAAGAAAGAAAGAAACACACCCACATTAGAGAAATGAGGCATGAACCTTACATTGCTGAAGGGGACATAAATTGGAACCACCCCTGAGAGGGCAATCTGGCAATATCTCTCCCAATAGCAGCAGCACAGAGCCTGTGACCCGCAGCTCCACTTCTAGGAACATATCCTGTGGATTCACTCCACCTGGGCAGAAGGGTCCCCATCGAAGCTGTTTCCAACAGCAAAAATGGGAAACTACTCAATAACTAAAGTGTCGGGATGTACAAGTTACTGTTCACCTTTAAAGGGAATAAAATACAGCCACTAAAATAATAGCATGATAGCTCTGTGTGCAGTGGTATGGAAAGTCCATCTGTTTAAGGAAAATAGTAAAGGACATTAGCGCTGGTGTAGGGGAGAAAAGGAGGAAAGGAAATGCGGACACTAACATATATGTTCCTCAGCTTCTCATGTGGACATTTGGGCCTAGCTGCTGCTGCTGCTGCTGCTGCTGCTAAGTCACTTCAGTCTCTGCGACCCCATAGACGGCAGCCCGCCAGGCTCCCCCATCCCTGGGATTCTTCAGGCAAGAACACTGGAGTGGCTTGCCATTTCATTCTCCAAAGCATGAAACTGAAAAGTGAAAGTGAAGTTGCTCAGTCGTGTCCGACTGTGAGCGACCACACGGACTGCAGCCTACCAGGCTCCTCCATCCATGGGATTTTCCAGGCAAGACTACTGGAGTGGGGTGCCATTGCCTTCTCTGTGGGTGGGGGTAAAGGGCCAGGAGAAGTTCTGACACTGAAAAATGTTTGACAGTAATCCTGATGTCCACCCACGAGATGGCAGTAGCACTCACATCCCAGGTGGGACAACGAAAAGGGGTCCTGGGGATTCCCTGGTGGTCCAGTGGGTAAGACTCCATCTTCCAACTCTGGAAGCACAGGTTTGATCCTGGGAACTAAGGTCCCACATGAGACACACGGTGCAGCCCTCCCGTTTACTCTCTGCTAAAAAAGTGTCTGTGTCCTTGTTCAGTCACGTCTGATTCTTGGCGACCCTATGGACTGTAGCGCACCAGGCTCCTCTCTCCACGGGGTTCTCCAGGCAAGAATACTGGAATGGGTTGCCAGTCCTTCCTCCAGGGGATCTCTCAAAAGTGTCTAGACATTGCTAAATGGGGACCAGATCACCCAGACTGAGGTCGAAAAGAACTCCCCAAGGAGGCTAAACAGAGCCAACAGGGACAGAGAATGGACAGGAAAAAAAAAAAAAAAAGGACCCAACACTGGTCACTCTATTTTTTTCACAGGCTGGGGGTGGGGGTGATAAAGAGGAACAAGTGATCAGAGGTTACCAGTATAGACTGGCTTTTTATTAATCGTCTTTCTGTACTGTGTCTTGGAGACGGTTATGGCAATCACATATAAAAACATGTTTTTGTTCAATTATGTGATTCTGCAAAAATCAGAGCACACTAACAAACAGCCGCTTTTTCCCTGTGGTGTCCCAGTAGAAGAGAACCTAAGACTCCAGTCTTCTTGCCTTAAGAATTCCATGGGCAGAAGAGCCTGGTGGGCTACAGACCTTGGGATCGCATTTTGACTGCTTGTTCCCTTGTGCACTCATTACATATAAAAACATGTTTTTGTTCAGTTATGTCATTCTGCAAAAAATCAGAGCACCCTAACGAAGAGCCACTTTTTCCCTGTCGTGTTCCAGGAGAAGAGAACCTAAGGCTCCAGCCATAAGAGGAACAGTGGTTAAGACCATGTTTTCAGTACAGGTGGCACAGGTTCCATCTCTGGACAGGGAACTATGATTCTGCATGCATGAGTCATGCCACACCTCCCAAAAAGTTTTACAACAAAAATACAAGCACTTCTTTTTAAGTAAAAGAAAAGAAAAGAAAAGAAAAGAAACCACTCTTCTGAGAACTCAGAGTGCCCCCAAGGGGCCCAACGGGCCCTTGCATGTTCGAATAAGGAGTTCCCACCAGCCAGCCTGAGTTGGAGCCCCTCAAGCCACTGTTCCATCAGTTCTAGGCTGCAAGACCAGGTGACTGTGATAAACAAGGGCTCGGCCTCTGTGGGAGAGACTCGCTCCAGCTCCACCACCTCTGCTTCTGCAATCCCATCACTGGGGCCTCCTCTCCAGTCCTCAGTTCCTCCATCTGAAAATGGCACCCCAGGACAAGATTAGCCCAGAGGACACTGACCACCAGAGTCTGTGGCTTCAGGCTGGTTCACTCTATCCATTGTGGTGGCTTCCCATCCATCCCTAAAACCTGGTATATTCAAAGGGCTCAGGATAACACAGCCCAAGTATTTCTTCTCTGCTTGTCTCCTGTTCCTTTCTCAGCCTCCTCTGCTCATCTTTCCTAGTGCCTACATGCACAACTCGGCTTCCTGATGGCAAAGAACCCTCTGCTAAAGCAAGAGACACAGGTTCAATCCCTGGGTCAGGAAAATCCCCGGGAGATGGAAATGGTGACCCACACCAGTATTCTTGCCTAGAAAATCCCATGGACAGAGGAAGCTGGGGGCTACAGTCTATGGGGTCGCAAAGAGTCACTCAGTACTGAGCAACTAAACAACAACAACATGGGCAAGTGGCTCAGGTCTCTCACTTTCACTTTATACTCTGGGCCAGGGTCTCTGAACATTAGTTATCACTACTGCCATCACGGCTGCATAATTCTCCGTCATGGGGACTGTTCTGTGCACTGCAGAAATTTAGCAGCATCCTTGGTCAGCAATCACTGACAGCAGCATCCTTCATTCCCCACTTCCCCTATGTTATGAGACCTACTGCTTTGAATCCAATCCCATGAATAAATCTATATTCTCGGAATTACATGTTCTGCCCTGACCTGGCCTGATTCAAGCCTCCAACTGCCCTCATGTCCTCTTCACCTAGGAATCTAGCAGGCATCTCAAAACTTGCAAAATTGAAAGCTGAGCCCATGGCCCTGTTTGTTGTACCAAACCAAATCTGTCAACCCAGGCACGATGCAGCAAATCTCTGTTGCAGGGCCTGCTCCAGATGCCAGTAGCAACAGCCTCTTCACCGAGCTGCAACAATGGCTCCAGCAATCATGAATCAAGGTAAGTTGGATGGGGTCAACAGGAGAGAGCAAGAGTAAACCTCAACATCTTAGGTTTCAAGGAACTAAAATTGATTGGGGGAGAAAGGAAGATGGCAGAGGAATAGGAGGAGGAGATTACTTTCTCCCTCACAAATTCCTCAAAAAAAAAAAAAAAAACAGTTCAACGCCGAGCAAACCCCGCAAAACAACTTCTGAATGCTGGCAGATGACATCAAGCACCCAGAAAAGCAGATCATTGCCTTCAAAAACAGGTAGGGAAAAAATATAAAAGACGAAAAAAGAGACAAAGGAGGTGGGGAGGGAGCTCCGTCCCGGGTAGGGAAGCCCGACCCAGGAAAGGAACTTTAAGAAGAGAGGTTTCCAAACACCAGGAAACACTCTCCCTGCCAAGTCTGTGGCGAGCCCTGGAAGCAGAGGGCATCATAACAGGAACGATGCATAAATGAATAATTAAAACCGACAGATTACAAGCCCAACAGT
>SJYR01004815.1:155764-185014 GCA_006410655.1 Kobus ellipsiprymnus
AAAAAAAAAAATTGATTGGGATGAGTAACATGCAGGTAAATGACCCAGATAAGCACATTGGCTGAGCCTTCACCCAGAGCCATCCATACCGAAATGTGAAATCAAGGGACGTGATGGAGTTCCAGCGGAGCTACTTAAAATCCTAAAAGACAATGGTATCATGGTGGTGCTGCACTCAAGACATCAGCAAATCTGGAAACCTAACAATGGCCACAGGGCTGGAAAAGATCAATCCTTTCCCCATTTCCCAAGAAGGGTAGGACTAAAGAATGTTGAAACCACCACACAATCGTGCTTGTCTCCCATGCTAATAAAGTTATGCTCAAAATCCTTCATGCTAGGCTTCAGCTTTACATGAACTGAGAAATTCCACATGCTCAAGGTAGATTTAGAAACATCAGAGGAACCACAGCTCAAGTTGTCACCATTTGCTGGATCACAGAAATAGCAAATTAATTCCAGAGAAACCTCTACCTCCTTTTCACTGACCACTCGATAAAGTCTTTGGTTGTGTGGAGTATAAGAAATTGTGTAAAACTCTTCAAGAGGTGGGAATCCAGGACCATCTTTTCCTGGATCCTCAGAGATCTGTAGGCAGGTCAAGAAGCAACAGTTAGAACCACCTATGGAACAACTATGGGGTCGCACAGAGTCAGACACGACTGAAGCGACTTAGTAGTAGTAGTAGTAGTATGGAACAACTGACTGGTTCAGGATTGAGAAAAGATGACAAGGCTGTTGATTGTCACCTTGCTAATTTAATTTAAGTGCGTAGCACATCATGAGAAATGCCAGGCTGGATGAGTTACACCTGGAATCATGATTGCTGGGAGAAATGTCAACCACCTAAGATATGCATATGAATACCACTCTAATGATAGAAAACGAAGAGGGACTAAAGTACCTCTTGATGAGGGTAAAAGAGGCCAGTGCAAAAGCAGGCATAAAACTCATTATAAAAAACCCAGATCACAATATACGATTCCATCACTTCATGGCAAACAGAAGGGGGGAAAGGGAAAGTTGTGCCAGATTTCCTCTTCCTGGGGTCTCAAAGTGCTACAGATGGTGACTGCAGCCATGATATTAGAAAACAAATGATCATTGGCAGGGAAGCTATGACAAACCTAGACAGTGTGTAAAAGAGCAAAGCTATCACTTTGCTGACAAAGGTCCATATAGTCGAGGCTATGGTCTTCCTAGTGGTCACATGTGGTTGTGAGAGATGGACCATGAAGGAGGCAGAATACCAAAGAACTGATGCTTTCTGAACTGTGGGGCTGGAGAAGACCCTTGAGAGTCCCTTGGACAGCAAGGAGACCAAGCCAGTCAATCTTCAGGGAAATCAACCCTGAATAGCCTTTGGAAGGACTGCTGCTGAAGCTGAAGCTCTAATACTTTGGCCACTTGATGTGAAGAGCCAACTCACTGGAAAAGACCCTGATGCTGGGAAAGACTGAAGCCAGAATAAGAAGCCAGAGACAAGGATGAGAAGGTTGGATGGCATCACCGAGGCAGTGGATATGAACCTGGAAGACTCTGGGAGTTGGTGGAGGACAAGGAGACCTGGCGTGCTGCCATCCACAGCTTCACGAAGTGTCAGACACGACTTGGCCACTGGACAACCAGAAGGGAGTGGCCTAATTTCATTCTTTTACCTTTAGCTGTCAAGATTTTCCAGCATCACTTGTAAAAGAGCTTATCTTTTCTCCATTGCACATTGCTGCCTCCTTTGTCATACATTAGGGGAACATTTGGGCATGAATTTATCTATGGGTTTTCTATTGTATTCCATTGGTCCATATTCCTGTTTCTCTTTCAGTTCCATGCTGCACTGATTACTATAGCTCTGTAGTAAAGACTGAAGTCAGGGAGTCTGAATCCTCCATCTCTTCTTTTTCTCTCTCAAGACAGCATACTTCTTTAAGGTCTTCTCTACTTCCATATGGGAGAAGGCAATGGCACCCCACTCCAGTCCTCTTGCCTGGAAAATCCCATGGACGGGGGAGGCTGGTAGGCTGCAGTCCATGGGGTCGCGAACAGTCGGACACGACTGAGCGACTTCACTATCACTTTTCGCTTTCATGCATTGGAGAAGGAAATGGCAACCCACTCCAGTGTTCTTGCCTGGAGAATCCCGGGGATAGGGGAGCCTGGTGGGCTGCCGTCTATGGGGTCACACAGAGTCGGACAACGACTATATAAGTCGGACTTACTTCCATATAAGTTGTAAAAAAAAAAAATTTGTTTCTATTATCTGTGAAAAATGCCATTGGTACTTTCATAGGACTGGCACTGAATCTGTAAACTGCATTTGGTAGTGTAGCCTTTTTCACAGTTTGGATTCTTCCAGTACATGAGAGTGGTATCTCTTTCCATCTCTTTGTGTCACCTTTGTTTCATCCATGCCTTATTCTTTTCTGTACACCAGTGTCTTCCCAACCTAGGTAGATTTATTCCCAGGAATTTTACCCTTCTTGATGCCATGGTGAATGGAACTGCTTCCTTAGCTTCTGTTTTTTATTTTTATTTTATAAGAAAGTAAGAGTTTTCTGTGTGTTAAAATCATATCCAGCAACGTCCCTAAAGTCCTTGATTAGTTCTAGTCATTGCCCAGTGGCATCTTTGGATTCTCTGGGCATAGTATCACATCATGGGCAAATAGTGACAGTTTTACCTTTTCTTTTCCACTTCGTTTGAACATTGTTTTCTTCTTCTCCTCTGATTGCTGTCACTCGGAGTCCAAAGACTATACTGAATAACAATGGTGTGAATGGGCATCTTTGGCTTATTCATAACCTTAGGAGACATGCTCTCAGTTTCTTACTATTGGGAATCATGTTTACAGTGGATTTCTCCATATGTGGCAGCCTGTATTAGGAAGATTGAAGAAGATTTCCTGTGATTCCACTGCCTGTCCTGGTTTTCCCATACACCCATCATAAATGGGTGTTGAATTTGGTCAAAAGTGTTTTCTGCATCTGTATCCTAAACAGTTTCAGGACCCGTCCTCAGAAAACTTAGTTATCTTTCTGTGTTCTTTCTTCCTTCTGCCCCCTGGTGCAAACAGCTGACTCATTCGAAAATGCCCTGATGCTGGGCAAGATTGAAGGTTAAAGGAGAAGTGGTCAGCAGAGGATGAGATGGTTACATAACATCATCAACCCTATGGACATGAATCTGAACAAATTCTGGGAGACAGGGAATGGACGTCTTGCAGGCTAGAGGCCATGGGATTCCAAAGAGTTAGGTATGACTTACTGACTGAACAACAACACAAATTCTCTCATTCTATGATTCGCACTATTATTTATTCTTGGCTATTTCCTTTTCTAACCCACTTCACCCTGTCCATATCTGTTATCTTTAATTTTACTCCTTATCATGCATAAAGATTCAGCCACATACCACTGTCTTTATTGCCACCCACCTGGCCCCAAATGTGTGGGTTTCTCAACTGTAGTTGACTCAGTGGTCTCCTATCCGTTCTCTAGCATTCATGTATGTTTCTCACACACTGTCTACCTTGCTACAATCACCAGCTAAGCCATGTGACAGAGACCAAGATCTTGAGAAGAGCCAATGAGGACTCTGAATTCTACCTTATTCTCAATCTTCACACTGTTCCTTTAACTCTATTCTGCAATCACAGTGACCTTTCAGTCTGTGCTCTGTTTTTCTTGGTCTCACCGTCTGTGCCTATGCCATTCCTTCAGCTTCCCTTGCTTTTTTGTTTTTGTTAATGCCTATGGGATCACAGCAGATGGTGACTGCAGCCATGAAATTAAAAGACACTTACTCCTTGGAAGGAAAGTTATGACCCAACTTGATAGCATATTGTAAACAAGAGAAATAACTTTGCCAATAAAGGTCCGTCTAGTCAAGGCTATGGTTTTTCCAGTGGTCATATCTGGATATGAGAGTTGGACTGTGAAGAAAGCTGAGTGCTGAATAATTGATGCGTTTGAACTGTGGTGTTGGAGAAGACGCTTGAGAATCACTTGGACTGCAAGGAAATCCAACCAGTCCATTCTAAAAGAGATCAGTCCTGGGTGTTCTTCGGAAGGAATGATGCTGAAGCTGAAACTCCAGTACTTTGGCCATCTCATGCGAAGAATTGACTCATTGGAGAAGACTGATCCTGGCAGGGATTGGGAGCAGGAGGAGAAGGGGGCGACAGAGGATGAGACGGCTGGATGGCATCACCGACTCGACGGATATGAGTTTGAGTGAACTCTGGGAATAGAGGATAGACAGGGAGGCCTGGCATGCTGCAGTTCATGGGAATGCAGAGTCCAACTCGACTAAGAGAATTAACTGAACTGAAATGATGAGATCAGTTTTATTTTAACTTCCTCATGCAGCTTTTTTCTGACTTTACAGATTATTAGATTATCACTTTAGATTTACCTGTTCTATGTGCTTTGATAGATTGCCTTCCCTGACTGTAACAGTTGATCAACTCCCAGATTTATTTCTCTTGGGATTTTATTCCATTCTCTTCTGGAGTAGAGGTCTTTATTTGAAACCTATAACCTACATAATGGAATCGATAAGAAACATGTTTGTTAAACTTGTTAATCTTAAGAAACTTAATAAACTCTGGAGTAGCAGACAGATTATTGAGATTCTATCCCTCCAAAAAAAAAAAAAAAAAAAAAAATAAGAAGAAGTATATTATTTACAAGTTAAAACAACCAACTTTGAGTGTCTATCCCAAGATCAGCTAAAAAGAAATATTATCAGATTCTAAGAAAAGCATATCTTTCCATGACCTGTGGTCAAGAAACATATAAAAGGTAAAAAAAAAAACAAAACGTAATCTCAGAGGCCTGTATCAAGGATATTAAATAGCAGCAGACAGTGGCATTTCACTTTAAGAAAAATTGAAGCCAGGGTATGAATATATGTCATTTTCCTTTTCTTGGCAAATGGTAGTTGCTATTCTGTGGTGGGAATGGTTTCCATGTGATTCCCTGAAAGCAGAGTCCATGTTTACTGCTCACAGGACTAATTGGTGAGGGTTTTCCGGAGAAATGGAATAAGGGAAGCAAGATATGGCAGAGGGAAAACAAAATCTAATGTCAAGCAGAAACCAAATTGTGCCATTCTTTATCTCACTTTGTATTACATCATTTGCTTCCATGTCACTCAGTCAAAATTTCACCCATAGATGTGGGATTTTCACCTCTGGGGTGAGGAGGTTTTTATGTAACCTAAGGCAATTTTTCCATAACAGGGAACCTTTCACAAAGATTCGTGGCCAGGATGTAGACTTGACGGATGCCTAGTCAAAGAGACCTGGGTAGTGCACTAAAAGAGGTATAGTCTAGTGCAGTCTTCCCAGCAGGCCACACTGGCTCTCTTTTTTACCACTGGTTTTCCTACTTATTGTATCCCTGATTCAAAGGCTACCTCTGACTCTTGGATCACTAGAATTTGCCGTGAAGCAATAATCCAAGCCAAGCTTCAGCAATATGTGAACCGTGAACTTCCAGATGTTCAAAGTGGTTTTAGAAAAGGCAGAGGAACCAGAGATCAAATTCCCAACATCCACTGCATCATCAAAAAAGCAAGAGAGTTCCAGAAAAACATCTCTTTCTGCTTTATTGACTATGCCAAAGCCACTGACTGTGTGGATCACAAAAAAATGTGGAAAACTCTGGAAGAGAAGGGGATACCCGATTACCTGATCTGCCTCTTGAGAAATCTGTATGCAGGTCAGGAAACAACAGTTAGAAATGGACATGGAACAACAGACTGGTTCCAACAAGGAAAGGGAGTACATCAAGGCTGTATACTGTCACCCTGCTTATTTGACTTAGATGCAGAGTACATCACGAGAAATGCTGGGCTGTAGGAAACACTAGGTGGAATTAAGACTGCTAAGAGAAATATCAATAACCTCAAATATGCAGATAACACCACCCTATGGTAAAAAGTGAAGAAGAACTAGAGAGCTTCTTGATGAAAGTGAAAGAGGAGAGTGAAAATTTTGGCTTTAAGCTCAACATTCAGAAAACTTTGTTCATGGCATCTGGTCCCATCAGTTCAGTTCAGTTCAGTCACTCAGTCGTGTCTGACTCTTTATGACCCCATGAATCGTAGCATACCAGGCCCCCCTGTCCATCACCAACTCCTGGAGTTCACTCAGACTCACATCCATCGAGTCAGTGATGCCATCCAGCCATCTCATCCTCTGTCATCCTCGTCTCCTCCTGCCCCCAATACCTCCCAGCATCAGAGTCTTTTCCAATGAGTCAATTCTTCACATGAGGTGGCCAAAGTGCTGGAGTTTCAGCTTCAGCATCAGTCCTTCCATCAGTGATGCCATCCAGCCATCTCATCCTCTGTCATCCTCGTCTCCTCCTGCCCCCAATACCTCCCAGCATCAGAGTCTTTTCCAGTGAGTCAAATCTGGTCCCATCACTTCATGGCAAACAGATGGGGAAACAGTGGAAACAGTGAGAGACTTTGTCAGAGAATCTTGACAAAAAGATTGAACCTGGCTTTCCCACGTTCCAGGCAGATATCTTACTTTCTGAGCCGTGTACATCAAGGATAATGACAATACCATGCATTCCACCGACTAACTGCCATGTTCAATGTCCAAGGTCCTGGGTCCAAATGTCCTATTGAATGGTTCCTTTTTAAGCCTGCTATTAGTAATCCAGGCTCTAAAGTGAAAATGAATGTTGCTCAGTCGTCTCTGAATCTTTGCAACCCCACGGACTCAGCATTCCATGGAATCCTCTAGGCCGGAATAGTGGTGTGGGTAATCTATCCCTTCTCCAGCAGATCTTCCCAATCCAGGAATAGAACCGGAGTCTCCTGCATTGCAGGCAGATTCTTTACCAACTGCGCTATCAGGGAAGCCCATTCCAGGCAGTGAGGTCAACTTCTAAAATGCATGCCCTATTACAAAGTGCTGCACACACAATTAGATACTTTCAAGTAAGAAGGCTTCTAAGAAGCAAAATAGCCAAGTGCTTGGTATTGAAAATATCTACATATGAAAGAGTTTAGAGGTTCCAGGGAGATGTCTTGATTATGAAGCTTGCAGGAGAAGGAAAAACTAGAAGACAGAGCTTTGCAGGCCCACATTCATTCCACACCTCAGCTTCAACTGTTTAAATATTGTCGATTGTATGAACTGTCCTCTGAGGCAGAAAAGGTTAAAGCTTAGACTTGGGCAACTGCTGACCTGATCCAGTATCTTAATTACATAGCTGAAGAAACAGACATACGGAGATGTTGCTTGTTTAAGCCCAGTAAGCTATTAGCATGACTTTTCCTCAGACAAGTTCGACCTGAGAAAATTGCAGCAAATCCCCAGGCTACTGTAAGCCTTATGTTTCCATAAGGCAGGGCAAGGGACTACACCAAGCAATCTGATACTGTATATAAGCCACTGCTATCATTGTCATCATTTTCCATATTATTACTATGTCTCTCTCCTCAGCAGCAGTAACTGTAGTGGTTACATGCTATTGATCATACTCCGATTAGGCAGAGCTTTTTCATAGTAGCCCAAGGCTCTTAATGTCTAGTGGTAGATTTCTTGGATGAATATGTCAAAGATGAGCCGAAAGTTATCGGTCAGCTTGCAGTCCTACCTGTGGCTATTCGTCAGAAAGAGAGAATCTATGTATAACTATGTCAGGAATTTGTAAGTGCTATGAATAAATATGTTCAAGTGCTCTTCATACTATTTTACACCTTAGTCTAAATAGAAGTGATAGTGAAAAACGATTGTAATGAGCATGTGTGATACATATTAATGTACAGACACCAGCCAGACTATAGGTCGTGATATATTTGTTGAAGCTTAGAGATGTTTCTGGAAGCTTCTGAATATTCTGAATATGAATACATGTGAGTTAGATCTCTGAATACGATCAGGTTTTGGTAGCAGAGACTGGGAAAGAAGGGAAGGACAATTCAGGCACAAGGAAGAACACTGACATGGCACAGAATAGGGAAAGAATAAACTATGGAGATTCAGGGCACCTGAATGACAGGTTATGTGTGGACATGTGCAATGGGCAGGGACGGCAGAAGAGATTAAGAAACATCATAATATGTAGATAGTGAAACTCATTAGAAATACTTAAGTGGAGGAGTGATAGGTTATGATATCTCTTCTGTGGAGTAGCAATAATAATAAGCAGACTTTTCAGGACCCTCTGCCCTTTCATCTCAGAATACTGTATCTTCAACTTGCCTGAAATTAGCAGTACCAATGGAAGAGACTGATGCTTGCCCTAGTCCCAAATTCAGGACATAACAGCAGCTTCAGCTTCAGGGCAGCAAACTAGTGGTATTTTCTCCTCCCTGAACACTTCTTGAAGGGATAGGATACAAGATGGAGTAGGTGTTAAAACCTAGTGAGGGAACATGTTGCAGCCATCCTTGAAATTCTGCATCAGCAGCCATAGTTCTGCATAGTTCTAGCAGCATGATTAAAAGCATATTTACTTTCTTCAGCTGTTCACTGCTGGAATTTGACACCAACAGCCCCGTAAGACTTCCTCATGGACACCGGTGCTTCTAGATACACACCAGCCCCTCTTCAACCCAGCACCAAGCCGCATTTATTATTTTAAGTGTAGGTTCAAAGACTACCACTGTGCCTCGTACCGATTGATCTTGTTGCAGACCATGCCCAGGAAAGGTAAGTTCTAAGAACTTCTTAATCTGCAGTTGGTTCTGAACGCCTATGGGTTCTGTGTTCATTTGGGACTTGCCAATACCTGGTCTCTAGAATCTACGACAAAGAACATGAACCCTAGACATATTGACTTATTCTTGGAGCCCTAAAGGAAAATCAGTGCCACTAGCTCATGGACCTGATACTGCTATCCCTAAGGCAACACAAGATCTGCTGCATCATTATCATTGTGCAGAAGTTTTGGGAGATGAAGTCTAGAAAAAAGAAACGTGAAAATATATTAAAAAAATTAATTTTGTTGGGCACAACGATTCACATTCCTCTTCTGTGCACTCTACTCCGTCTATCTGCCTATTTCTCCTGCTTCAGGTATTGAATGGTGGGAAAGAATTGATTTTTCTGTTTGTTTGTTTGTTTTTCCCCCCGTTTAAAAAAAAAAAAAAAGTGAGGCTCAATGAATTGGGAGGTAAGCCAGATTTCTAGAGTTTAAGCTCTTTTTCAATCTGTCCCTCTATGCTTTGACTCATCCCAGTGCACAATATCATAAACCTATTTCATTCACAAGTGTACCTCTGGAAATGCAGAAAGACTCTCTGTACAAAAGAGATTGTTTAGGTTACTTTGTCTTGAAACAAATGCAGAAAAATACATGGGTTAAAGTTTTCTTTAACTCTAAATATCTAACTTAATTGAGTAGGGAATAGCAAACTACACCTGTTTTCTTGGCTGGAAAATCCCATGGACAGAGGAGGCAAGCAGCCTACATTCCATGGGGTTGCACAGTCAAACATGACTGAACATGTGTGCACGTGTGCACGCGCACACACACACACACACACGCACACACACGCACACACACATGTAATTTACATTAAGATACAAAATTATCCCCTGTTTTTGAAAGTGTTACATTCACTTCACATTGATGGATGAAGCCTTTCCTCTAAATTATCTCTGTGCCTTTTTTATGGCCTGCTGGTTGTTTGTTTTCCTTGAAGAGAAAGAAAAAACAAACAAAAAAACCAAAAACGTTTCTTCCTATGCAGAGAGACTTTTGCTTCATTTCCTCTATCAACATTTTGGAATTTTTTCCTGTTACCTGAAATAAGGATTGCTATGGTGTCTTGGCTTTAGGGGGTCTGGTCCATTGGTATCTTTCTTTTCGGATCTGGGAATAAGAACCTCTAATGTAATGTTTCTTGTGTCTAGAGCAATAGGGAGTGCAATGGAAGGCTCTGCAACTGAGATACAGCGATAACCTTGAGAACCCCATATATCTCTTCCTTATCTAGGAGAAGCAGGCTACTTTACAACTTGAACAGATCTCTCAAAGCACTAGAGAGACACAAGAACTCATCTCCCAAGTGTATGTTGCTCTGTTTCCTGTGTTTGCCATGCTGTCATGCCTACTTTTATGTCACAAGTAAAAGAAGTTTTCTATTCCATTGTATTCCACAATTATTTCCATAGCAAGAATGTGAATCCCCCACATATTCCTTTCTCCAAGCTAACAGACCCTGTCCAAGAAAGTATCAAGAAGGCTCAAAGTCCATTTTCTGAAGGAGTTCCGGAGTGTTAGTGAAGTTTTCACAGGCTTTTCACATATTTGCCTATTTCATACTGTAATAAGATTGATACGAAGTCATGAGGTTGGTCACGATTGTCTCTATGAGAAACACATCAGAGGTACTGCTGGAGGTATCTGGGTGCTCAGGAGAAGCTGATGTTAGTAAGATGAAAGCATGGACTCCACAGTGACATATGTGAAGGTGTCAGAACCAATGGGCTAGACTGATTGATTGCTTTAGTGAAACAAAAAGGGATGGCCAGTAAGGTCAAAAGTTATCCTGTCAAGAGTCTAAGCAAGAGTTGAAATCTGTGGTTTCCATTCGAGAGCAAGCAGGATCGTCATATGCAGGCAGTGAGGGGGAAGACTTAACGAGAACTAGCTGTGAGAAATAGAGTCTTATTGATATCTATGACAATGAACTATATGCAAGTATTGCTGATTTCTCCTCAGAGCTTCCCCCTCACTGTTATGTCAATCAGCAAACTCACAGTCCACTTTTCCATGGCCTTTCTTTATTTACAACAGTCCTCAGAAGCTTGGTACATCTGGACTTCTGCATTTTATCTCCCTTTGCACTCACTTGCACACGTCTGGTATGGTAGGAATTACTATAAAATGGTCCATATTTAGTGGCAGGAAGTCATTCAGCACAATCGGTGTAGTTGGAGAACTGAGAGAAAAGTAGTAACACAAAAATGTGGCTTCCAAGTTATTGCTATCTTCGTTTGGTGCAAGATGTATTCAAAGATAAAGAAAGAAATTCCAGATAAGTGTTTATATGATCTCATAATTGAAATATTACAAGTATTACAAGGATACTCCAACAAACCTCTCATCCTTATCCACTGGAAACAGACGGAATGGAAACCACAGTTACAGAAAACTAACCGTACTGAACACTTGGATCATAGCCTTGTCTAACTCAGTGAAACTATGAGCCAGGCCGTGTACAGCCATTCAAAAGGGACTGGTCGTGGTGGAGAGTTCTGACAAAATGTGGCCCACTGGAGAAGGGAATGGCAAACCACTTCAGTATTCTTGCCTTGAGAACCCCATGAATGATATGAAAAGGCAAAAAGATAGGACACTGAAAGAGGAACTCTTTGGGTCACTGGGTGGCAAATATGCTTGGAGCTAAAGACAAAGGTTCATAACATTGTACTGGAGGCAGTGATGAAAACCATCCCCAAGAAGAACTGCAGAAAGGGAAATTTTTGTCACTCAATACCTGAGTGAAGAGAGAATGAAAAGCAACAGAGAAAAGGAAAGATATATCTACCAGAATGGAGAATTCCAAAGCATATCAAGGAGAGAGAAGAAAATCTTCCTAAGTATTCAGTGCAAAGAAATAAAGGAAAACCATAGACTGAGAAAAACTAGCGATTTCTTCAAGGAAGTTAGACATACAAAGGGAGCATTTCATGCAAAGTGGGACACAATAAAGGATAAAAACTGTATGTACCTAACAGAAGAAAAAGATACTAAGAACTGCCAAGAATACACAGAACTATTGATAATGACTGAGAACCACGATGGTGTGCTCACTCACCTAGAGCCAGACTTTCTGGAGCAAAAAGTTAATTGGTCCTTAGAGCCACCACTATGAAAAAAGCAAGTGGAAGTGATGGGATTCTGGTGGAGGTATGTCAAATCCTAAATGATGAGGCTATGAAAGTGTTGTACTCAATACCCCAGCAAACTTGGAAAACTCAGCAGTGGCAACAGTATTGGAAAAGGTCAGTTTTCATTCTTATCTGAAAGAAATGACATGTCAAAAAATGTTCAGACTACCAACAATTGCACTCATCTCACACACTAGCAAAAGAATGCTCAAAGTCTCCAAGTCTTCAACAAGTGAACCGAGAACTTCTAGATGCACATGCGGGATTTAAAAAAGGCAGAGGTTCCAGAGAGCAAATTACCAACATCCGCTGGATCACAGAAAAAGCAAGAGAATTCCAGAGAAACATGAAGTTCTCCTTCACTGAGTACACTAGAGCCTTGGACTGCATGGATCACAAAAAACTGGAAAATGCTAAAGAAATTACCAACACCAAAACACCTTAACTGCCGCCTGAAATATTTGTACATGCAGGTCAAGGAGCAACAGTTAGAATCGGAGGTGGAACAATGGACTGATCCTTAATTGGGGGAAAGGAGTACGTCAAGGCTGTATATTGCCACTTTGCTTATTTAATTTATATACAGAGTACTTAATACGAAAGGCCAGACTCGATGAAGCACAACCTGGAATCAAGATAGTGGGGAGAACCATCAACTTCAGATATGCAGATATGCATAACTCAGATGTGCATATGACAACCTCAGATATGAGGATGACACCACCATTTGTCAAAAAGCGAGGAGGGACTGACGAGTCTGTACTGATGAAAGTCAAAGTGGACAGTGAAAAAGCTGGCTTAGAATTCAACATTCAAAAAATGAAGGTCATGGCATCCGGTCCCATCACTTCATGCTAAATAGAAAGACAAACAGTGGAAACACTGACAGACTTTACTTTCCTCAACTCCAAAATCACTCCAGATGCTGCATGCAGCCATGGAATTCAAAGGCACTTGCTCCTTGGAAGAAAAGCTATGACAAACCTAGACAGCACATTAAAAAGCAGAGACATTAATCTACCGACAGAGGTCCGTCCAGTCAAAGCTATGGCTTTTCCTGTAGTCATGGATGGGTGTGAGAACTGAATCATAAAGAAACCTGAATAGCAAAGAACTGATGTTTTTGAACTGAGTTGTTGGAGAAGACTCTTGAGAGTCTCCTGGATTTCCAGAAGATCACCCAGTCAATCCCAAAGAAAATCAGTCCTGAATATTCACTGGAAGGACTGATGATGAAGCTCCAACAGTGTGGCTACCTGATGTGAAGAACTGATTCACTGGAAAAGATGCTAACACTTGGAAAGATTGAAGGCAGGAGGACAAAGGGATGACAGAGGATGAGATGGTTGGATGGCATCACTGCTTCAATGCACACGAGTCTGAACAAGCTAGGGGGAACTGGTGATGAATTAGCAAGCTTGGCATGCTCTAGTCAATGGGTCACAAAGAGTCGGACATGACTGAGTGACTCAACTGAACTGAATGGAATAATGGTCATGAGAACGTTCCAGTATATGGCTATGAAGTATTTCAAGTGTTGGAACAAATCTGATACAAAAAGTCTCCACAAGTTCCACTGCTGCTGCTGCTTGCTAAGTCGCTTCAGTCGTGTCCGACTCTGTGCGACCCCATAGACGGCAGCCCACAAGGCTCCTCTGTCCCTAGGATTCTCCAGGCAAGAACATTGGAGTGGGTTTCCATTTCATTCTCCAATGCATGAAAGTGAAAAGTGAAAGTGCAGTCACTCAGTCATGTCTGACTCTGCGACCCCACGGACTGCAACCTACCAGGCTCCTCTGTCCATGGGATTTTCCAGGCAAGAATACTAGAGTGGGGTGCCATTGCCTTCTCCAACACGTTCCACTGCACCCCCCAAATAGCTCTTGAATTCCTAAGTGGTGACACTGCACTTTGTCTTCTCTAGTATGCTGAGGCATTAATATTGTAAAAGCTCATGTGTCCCCATGGCCTGCAGGCATGTCTGAAGCAGCTCCCTCCAACTCAAGAAGTCAGATCGTAGCTCAGAAATATCCCCTTCATTCTCATTTCCAACTTCCTGCATCATATCACCCACCAGTAGCATTCTCTGTTCCTGGCCTGGGAAAGATTCTCTGTTCTTGCAGCCTTCACTGAATTCCACAAGTGCCTATGCATTGTCCTTGTTTTGAGGTGCGTGCTGACTGACTGGAAACATCTGAGGAATGGAAATGAGAGGCTGAAAATAGGTCAACAGTGAAATTTATTAAGTTCTATAGTGGGAACCTGTACTTCTCTTTGGCTAAGCTGACTGCTGTTAGTAATTTGAATCCTATTGACTTCCTCACCGAGGAGATCACCATTTTTTCTCTGAAAGTGGCACTAAAGGCTTCTGAATGGCTTCACTTTCGGTGTCCCTCTTCTCCAAGGCCTACTGTACGTGTACTGTTACCTCCAAATGTTCTCAGTTGAGCACGCCTTGGGCCTGATGTGCTGCAGTACAGAGTCTTCCAGGTGTGACTAAGGTGGATGGTGGAGAGCTCTTGTTAACACAATTTCTTGAGCTGGTAGATGACTTGAAGTCTATAGCCTTTATCAGTCCCGGGGACGTGTCCATGGTATGGCTGAAGGTGTTAATGGTGAGCTTGCCTGGAGCTGTAGTTTTGTTGCTCATAGTGGCTCTTGTTGAGGTTGAGGACCATGTACCTCTCCATGGGTTGGGGCCCTTCAGTCTGGACTGGATTGTATTTCTGGTTTATTTTTTCTTTCAGATATGTAGTTAGGAAGCTAGAATGGTGGCCTCTTTGGGGTCTCAGGAATCCAGAGGACTGGAGAGAGGACTGGCAGCCATAGACAACAAACTCTGCTGTGGACAAGGTGACACCAGCACGCCCACGTGGCCAACTGTGTGGGGGCCAGGCCCAGGCAGCTCCAATGGTTTGAGAGGCCTTGTGACCCTCTAGGCTGCCTCATGGCTGCTGCAGCCTAGTGTCTTGGTGAGGGGAGGTTTAGGGAGGCATGTTGACCATGACATCACAATTTTGCTGTTTCACTACAGCAATACGCAGCAATGCCTTGGTCACTACCGTTTCCCTCCTAGGATTTAAAAAGAGATGCATGGGAAGGATAAAAGGACAGGGATGTATCTTTTTAACGAGGTCAGACTGCCTTCCTGATGTGTTTATTTTCTTCTACTACTGCTTGTGAATTATGCTCATTTTAATATTTCCTAGGTCAACTTCACCCATGAAATAAGATTATGTTCTAGCCCAGCTGAATCTCTAAAGAGACAGTGAAAACTCTTAGGGAGCATGAGGAATCTGTGAGGATTATCAGTTTATGGGAAAGTGAGCTCTTTGCCATTTTCCATCCCCTGAAAATATGTGTAAGAAAAGGACGCCTCTTTTGGAACTGACAGCTTCTTTTCAAGACAAAATGCATGTAGTGGTTTGCTAGGGTTGCCATAACAAAGTGCCCCATATCAGGTAGTTTCAATAAATGTTTCCTCCAACTCCTGGGGATCAAGTCATTAATCAAAGGGTCAGCATATCTGTCTTCTTCTGATGTCTCTTTTGGATTGTGACTGGCCATTGTTTGCCTTTATCTTCACATAGTAATGTCTCTGTGTTGTTTGCAACTGATCTTTTCTTATAAAGTGCCAGTCGTATTACTCCAAATACCTATTTAGAGGCCCTATTTCCAAAAAAGCTCAGAAAGAAATTATATCTTATGGAGCTTGACTACATATAAAGTATGGAAATCCATAAAACCTCGAATAGCCAAAGAAGAATGAGAACCGCAGGAATCAGCCTGCCTGACTTCATGCTATACTACAAAGCAATAATCATCAATACAGTATGGTACTGGCACAAAGACGGAAACATAGATCAATGGAACAAAATAGAAAGCCCAGAGATATATCCATGCACCTATGGGCATCTTATATTTGTCAAATAAGGCAAAAGTATACAATGGAGAAAAGACATCTCTTCAACAAGTGGTGCTGGGAAAACTGGTCAACCTCTCATAAAAGAATGAAACTAGAACACTTTCTAACACCATATACAAAAAATAAATTCAAAATGGATTGAAAATCTAAACATAAGACCACAACTATAATACTTCTACAGGAAAATATAGGCAAAACACTCTCGGATGTAAATCACAGCAGGATCTTCTGTGACCCACCTCCAAGAATAATGGGAATAAAAGCAAAAATAAAACAAATGGGACCTAATTAAACTAAAAAACTTTTGCACAATGAAGGAAACTATAAGCAAAGTGAAAAAACATCATTCAGAATGAGAGAAAATAATATCAAATGAAGCAACTGACAACAAATTAATCTGAAAAATATAAAGCAACACTTGCAGCTTAATTCCGGAAAAGTAAGTGATGCAATCAAAAACTGGGCCAAAGTACTAAACAGACATTTCTCCAAAGAAGACATATAGATGGCTAGCAAATACATAAAAAGATGATCAACATTACTCAGTATCAGAGAATTGCAAATCAAAACCACAATGAGTTACCATCTATTTATTGTCACAAACATCTATTTTTACCACAGATATCTATTTATTTAATGTTTATTACCAAACCTCTATTTATTACCACAATGAGGTACCATCTATTTTTTGTCTACAAACAATAAATGCTAGAGAGGGTGAGAAGACAAAGGAATCCTCTCACATTGTTGGTGTGAATGCAAACTAGTACAGCCACTATGGAGAACAACATAAAGATTCCTTAAAAACCGGGAAATAGAACTGCCATATGACCCAGCAATTCCTCTGCTGGGGATACACACAGAGGACACCAGAATTACAAGACACGTGTGCCCCAATGTTAACTGCAGCACTGTTTACAATAGATAGGACATGGAAGCAATTTAGATGTCCATAGGCAGTTGAATAGAGCTGAAAGCTGTGGTATATATACACAGTAGAATATTACTCAGCTATTAAAAACTGCATTTGAATCAGTTCTAATGATGTGGATGAAACTGGGGCCTATCATGCAGACAAAGTAAGTCAGAAAGAAAAAATTAATGCATATATATGGAATTTAGAAAGATGGTAACAATGATCCTATATGCAAGACAGCAAAAGAGAAACAGATGTAATGAACAGACTTTGGGACTCTGTGGGAGAAGGCAACTGTGTGATGCTTTAAGAGAATAGCATTAAGACATGTATATTACCATATATGAAATAGATCGCCAGTCCAAGTTTGATGCATGAGACAGGGTGCTCAGGGCTGGTGCATGGGGATAATACTGAGGGATGGGATGGGGAGGGAGATGGGAGGGAGGGTCAGGATGGGGAACACATGTACACCCATGGCTGATTCATGTGAACATACGGCAAAAACCACCCCAATAATGTAAAATAATTAACCTCCAATTAAATAAAATTTTAAAAAGAGATAAAAAATAAAGATTATAAAATATTTTAATTGAGTGATAATAAAAACACAGCATATCAGAATTCATGAGATGCATATCTCAAAATGCTTATAATTTTAAATGCTTTATTAAAGCGTTTATTAGTTTTAGTATTAAAACTAATAAATGCTTAAGCCAATGGGGGAAAAAAAAATCGCAAACTCCCTCAAAGCTTCCCACGAAGGCCACATATAGAAAACGTGAGGGAGGGGTGTTGCAAACTTCTTGCTGTCAGATATTGTGTTCTTGAGGTAAGGTGGTGGTCAGCTGAGTTCCTATAATCCTCAAGGGAAATAAATATTATTCCCTATGCCCTGAAAGGAGATTCCCAAGATTGACTTTCACCCTCCAAGGACCTTGTTGTGAGGAGGGGTCCCTGAGTAGGCCAGTTATCCTGTCTGGGAGCATTCATCTAGCACCCAGTCTTGTTACTTCCAAAAGTGCCCAGTCACAGCTTGAAGAGGCAGTTCTCAGTTCTCTGTGCCCTCCTCTTACCAAGGCCCCCACACACTGCCCAGCCACCTTCAATGAGAGAGCCAGCATGAAGCTGGCTCTCAGCCTCCTCAGTCTATCCAAATGGGGAGCTGCTTGCTGTACACTGTGACCCATGGAGATTGTGACAACCATTCGGACATGGAGGTGGGGATGGGACACGTTGGCCATTGCTTTGAAACCTGGGTCAGGCCAGTGAGTAGATCTAGTAAGGGCTCTGGGACTCTGTAAGACACAGATTGTCCTGAAGCTTGCCCATACTCCACAGTTCATTACCCAGCCCAAGGGCCAAGTGGCTGGAGGGCCCTGTGGGAAGGCTGTAATATATCTTTCAGTGCATTCTGCTGAAAGGCTTTCTGTTGGTGGTGCTGGGTTTTCTAACTTCCCTAATGGTCTTGGGCTGAGACCTGCAGCTCCATTTTCCAACCTGCCTCTATTACAATATCTTCCTTGGTGAGCTTATTGAAACTGTGACTAAAAGTTGATAACTTGGGCCATCATGGGCCATTTCCACTACCCCGATGACCTCATTCTCCACTATGTCTATAACAAAGGGATTTCAACTTAACAGTGTTAGGTGATGTAAAAGTGTTTGTCTTCCTCTAACTGAAGTATTAAACTCAGCATAAAGTTATGACCAAGCTGGATAGCATATTGAAAAGCAGAGATACTACGTTGCCAACAAAGGTCCATCTAGTCAAGGATATGGTTTTTCCAGTGGTCATGTATGGATGTGGAAGTTGGACTGTGAAGAAAGCTGAGCACTGAATTATTGATGCTTTTGAACTGTGGAGTTGAAGAAGACTCTTGAGAGTCCCTTGGACTGCTTGGAGATCCAACCAGTCCATTCTAAAGGAAATCAGTCCTGGGTGTTCTTTGGAAGGAATGATGCTGAAGCTGAAACTCCAGTACTTCAGCTACCTCATGTGAAAAATTGACGCATTGGAAAAGACTGATGCTGGGAGTGATTGGGGGCAGGAGGAGAAGGGGACGACAGAGAATGAGATGGCTTGATGGTATCACTGACTCAGTAGATGTGAGTTTGCGGGACCTCCAGGAGGTGGTGATGGACAGGGAGGCCTGGAGTGCTACAATTCATGGGGTCGCAAAGAGCCAGACACGACTGAGCAACTGAATTGACTGAATGTCCCCAAGGACATATATTGCAAATGGGAATGGGGATACCATTTATTTATTCACTGCTGGAATTATAGTTGACATGTAATGAATTTCCAACAATTATTTCTGGGCTAAAGTCATATTACAGTGTTGCTTTAGTTTTTGCTGTACGTAGTCAAAATGAATCAATTTTAGGTATACATACATTCCGTCAATTTTGGATTTCCTCCCCATTTAGGTCACCACAGAGCAGAGTCAAGTCCCCTTGTTCTTCTACTTTTCTCAAAATGAAGTTTGTTAGTTTGTTTGTTTTAAGTTAACTGGGGGTTAATTCCTTTACAATATTGTGATGGTTTCTGCCATGCATCAACATTAATAAGCCATAAGTATACAGGGGTTCCAAAAGGCAGAGGAACCAGAGATCAAATTGCCAACATCCACAGGATCATGGAAAAAGCAAGAGAGTTCCAGAAAAACATCTATTTCTGCTTTATTGACTATGTCAAAACCTTTGACTCTGTGGATCACAATAAACTGTGGAAAATTCTGAAAGAAATGGNTATACAGGGGTTCCAAAAGGCAGAGGAACCAGAGATCAAATTGCCAACATCCACAGGATCATGGAAAAAGCAAGAGAGTTCCAGAAAAACATCTATTTCTGCTTTATTGACTATGTCAAAACCTTTGACTCTGTGGATCACAATAAACTGTGGAAAATTCTGAAAGAAATGGGAATACAAGACCACCTGACCTGCCTCTTGAGAAATGTATGCAGGTCAGGAAGCAACAGTTAGAACTGGACATGAGACAGCAGACTGGTTCCAAATAGGAAAAGGAGTACATCAAGGCTGTATATTGTCACCCTGCTTATTTAACTTCTATGCAGAGTACATCATGAGAAATGCTGGACTGGAAGAAACACAAGCTGGAATCAAGACTGCCGGGAGAAATATCAATAACCTCAGATATGCAGATAACACCAGCCTTATGGCAGAAAGTGAGAGGAGGTAAAGGGCCTCTTGAAGAAAGTGAAAGAGGAGAGTGAAAAATCTGGCTTAAAACTCAACATTCCANGATGGCTGGATGGCATCACGGACACGATGGACTTGAGTTGAGTGAACTCCAGGATATGGTGATGGACAGGGAGGCCTGGCGTGCTGCGATTCATGGGGTCGCAAAGAGTCGGACACGACTGAGCGACTGAACTGAACTGAACCGATTGATCCATCCTGGAGCTTCTCTCAAATCCCTTTTTATGTTATTCTTCTGGGTTGTTCTAGAGCACTTCATTTGCATGCCCTGCTTCAGCACATGAAAACCTGAAAGATGATTTTTCTGCATGAAATATATAATTTTTTCTATTTCCCATGTGAAAACATGGGTGCAGATATTTATACCTGAAATAGGAAACCTGTATTTCATGTTTGAAAATCTACTTGTATACTTTGCTTCATCACGTATGGAATCTTGTCTGTTTCACATACAGATATCTGTGGACGTTTTCCTACATGAATGGGGAATTCTATATATTTCAGATATGAAAAGTTGAGCACACACTCCCCTGCTTGAATTCTGAAATTGTATACATTTCCTATATGAAAATCTCAATGATAGCTTACTGAAATGAAGTACGTAATTAATACCTGGGGAGCGAATATGGAATTGGAATTATCTCTACTTCATAAGTGAAATTTTTGGCACCACTGTTTCTTGTTGAAATACTTAATTCTTTGCATTTCTCATGTATAAAACAAGGACTGTCCACCATGAAATATGGAGTTCTGTATATTGCCTGTATCAAAATCTTTAGTCATTATCCTTCATGAAAGTTGGATTCTTTATATTTCACATCTGAAATCAGAATGAACATTTTCCTGTGAGAAATAAATCTATGCATTTCATGTGAACCACTAATTCTTCAGTCTCTGAATCACCTGTTTGCATTTGTGTCTCTGTGCATTACACACGTGTGTGTACTTGTGTCACTTCTTGTGTGTATTTGTGTGTGTGTGTGTGTCTGGGAGGATCTCTGTTCCTCTGGGAAGTGCATGCACATGCACACAACCTTAGCTACCCGGGTGCCTGCTCTAAGCTGCAGGCCGCAGGGGAAAGGCCAGGAGCTCACAGACCATTGGCCTGGGGCTCCAGGGTGGTTTGGCATGGGGCTGCGTTGTGCAGCCCAGAAAGCAAGAAGAGGAAAGTGCTCTTCTTCTTCCTCTGAGAATGCCTGCATTCCTGTCACTGCTCAAGCCTAAGGCACAAGTTTAGGGATGATTCTGCAGCAGGTGCACGTTGGTGACGTCAGTGTAAGCCCGCCCCCACCCTGCCCCTTCTTTCCTCATCCCCAGCCCCTGCCCATGGCGGTCACTTTGTATCCGAGGTGAGCACCTCTGTCCCTGTGGTACCTAGGAAACCTGTTTCACCTGTGTGGATCCTTGAGCACATGAAATTGCCAGCTGCCCCAGAGGCAATTTCAAGCTTGAGGATGATTGCAGCGTCAGGTGGCCTGGCTCTCCCAGTCGCTGGTCAGGCACTGCTGCGCTGTTCATCAGGCAAATGGCTTGCGTAGACCCACTCACTTTGCTCTGGGATGTGTTTGGCCACTGGGTCACCAGCTGCCAGAAGTCCCAGAATTCTAAGGGGCGTGTCCCAGGAGCCAACGCCTTTAGACTCCATTTGATTGGTTCCTTGATGAGGTCTGGAGGTCGGGGTGGAGGGTTCAGCCCCTTCCCACCGCCATAATAGGCGTGCGTGGTGGCACAGGGTTCTGCGCAGGCCGGTCTCCTTTTCCCTGCTCATTGGCTGTGGAGAAGTAACCTGTTCTTAGTACCACGTAAACTGAGGGCGGCGGGTGGGCTATGCTGGCTGGCTGTTGTGCTCTCCTATCCAGCTTGTTTGCAGCTCGGGGCTATGGTGAGAACACCATGGAGAGTGAGACAGGGCCAGAGGAAGGTGGCAGGACCCCAAGATCCTGGATCTTAGTTGTGAGCTCATGTCTTCACGAGGGTGGGGCCCTGTTGCCTACCAGCCTGGAGAGGGCGGCAGAGACGATGCAGGCACCAGGCGAGGGGTCCGCACTTTTCTGGATGGAGGCAGTGGAGGAAGGTGCGGCCCTGTAGGAGGGAGAGGTAGTGGGAATCGGGCAGGAGTTCCAGCTGCTGGTGTTAGACGTCATGGAGGACGTGGAGGTGGTGGTGTACGAGGAGCAGGAGCAGGTGTCCTCTGAGGAACAGGGCCAGGAACATCCAAGGCCCAGAGCCCCGAGTGACCGGCCTGAACTGTAGGTGCTGGTGGCCCTGCAACTGGAGTTGGATCCCATGAATAAGAAAGCCCAAAGGGTGCATGCTCACCTGAAACATAAGACCTGTCAGAGGCTGAAGCTGCATCTAGAACAAGGAAGCACCATCATCCAGAGACTCCGTGGCTTCTGGGTCGAAGTTGTATCCCTTGGTGTGGTGCTTGTGAATTTTTTTTTTAACATGGTCTATTGCCAGAGCAGTTTACAGATCTGGCAGTTCTGGTACAAAATTTACCTTTGGAGATGATGGGTAATGGTTACTCTCCTGCATATCTGTCCCTGATATTAGGTGTGATGTCCTTGCTATTACATACTTCTATTCAGTGTGATGGCCTTACTCTTCAGGCTAGCTTTGTTCTTCCAGCACTTTTCCCGCTAACATCTAGAGGCTTCTTGACCTACAGCAGTTTATGAACCACCCCAAATGTCAGTTATGATGAGCAACCAAGATGCAGACATGATTCATTTTATGGCTAACTTGAAGGTCAGGCAGGGGACACTGATGATTGTGGAAGGGAGGTGATGGGGGAAGGAAGAGAACATGGTTTATCCGTGAAAACAGGAAAGGACAGCTCTTTTGTAAACAGGTTTCACACCCAGGCAACCACCCACCCGTTGACACTTTGTCTTGGCATGTGGAAGAATTCAGGCATCCCACTCATCACTGCAAGATCACATTGTCCTTTCGGAGGAATAGGTATTTCCAGAATGAAATGATTGTTAAGGAGTATCTGATTAATGTCACTGGCAAGAGACAGCTCCCTGGATTTAGGAGGTGGGGGCAGAAAAGTGTAGGTTGAATTGGAAAACGATTTTCGTCTTTCTCCCATACTCCTTTTCCTGCAGAATACCGACCATCTTGTTCCACCCCAGTTCAGTGGTAAGGCATAGAGGTGCAAGCACCACAACAGCAGCGTTAACTTCTTCAACTTGTTCTTTGACCAGAACATCACAGGATCTGACTGGATTGCTGAACTGGGGTCCCATGTGGCCACTGAGCCAGAACTGGTGATTTAAGTTGGAGTTGGTGGTGGTACATGGGAGGGCTTATGGTCTGGCCAGCCCTGTGCTAACCTTGCTCATTTCCCTAGTAGATCATTATAAAGGATCTGTGGCCCAATCCTTTGCAGTACTATGTGACAAGGAAGGCTCTACCACAGGAGATACTAGGAGGAGAAGAGGTGAGGTGCCCAGGGACTGAGCATTGGCATAAATATTATCCGGGAACTTGGGTAATTTATTTCAATTATGGATAAAGTGAGACTCTGTGAAATAGAGTGACACCAGGGCATAAGGGAATCAGCAAGAAACAGGAAGGGTAAGAACTGTAGTGAAGAACAGGTTCTAACTAGAGAAGCTTGAGGTAGATGAAGTGGCCTGTCCAGGCCAAAGTCACTCCAATTTACATCTAAGTCATTTGCACAATTCTGAACTGTCATTCCATGGCCAACAAGTTCACCCTCAGGCTCCTCTTAAATTGGGGCCCACCTACTATTCCTCATGAAATCCCCTCTCCAAAAAGGTCTGTGAGTCTCCTTTGTACAAGGCGGTTCCCCCAGTGACCCATCATTTGATTCCATTTCGATCATCACACTTGTGTTTTTTGTTTTGTTTTTGTTTTGTTTTTTACTTTGATCTTTTTCACCTGATGCCCTCATTCTGAGAATACTGACCACTGTGCAGGATTATGGAGAATAGTCTTTTATTTATTTTAACTGGAGGATTATTACTTTACAATACTGTGACAGGTTTTGCTCTACAATGGCCACATTAATCACCCATAGGTATACATGTATCCCCACAAATGCTAAACCCACCACCCACCGCCCTCCCCTTCTGGTCTTTTTGGGTTGTGCCACAACATGACTTTGGTTGCCTTTATTCAGGCATCAAACTTGCACTGGTCATCTGTTTTACATGAAGTAATGTAAATGTTTTAGAGCTATTTTCTCAAATTAACCCACCATCACCATCTCCCACTGAGACCAAAATCTTTTGTTTATATGCCTGTGTCTTATTTGCTGCCCTGCATGTTGGATGTTCAGTACCACCTACAAGGACAAGGTCCTCAACTCTGTATTTTGTGTTAACATACAGTGTTTGTTTTTCTCTTTCTGACTTACTACACTCAGTATAATAGGCTCCAAGTTCATCCCATCTCATTAGAACTGACCTTGATGCGTTCCATTTTAGAGCTAAGTAACATACCCTTGTGTATCTGTACTCCAACTTCCTTATCCCTTCATCTGCCAATGGGCATATAGGTAGCTTCCATATCCTAGCACTGTAAATAGTTCTATGGTGAAGACTGGGACGTGCGTTTTTTAGTATGTGCTTAAAGAAAATGTAAAAGTTCACAGACTCTCTCCTCTGGAAATTAACTTGAAAGATTAAAGCTGTCTTTAATGTTTTCAGAGCAGGTAGGTTTACATACCTGTGTCTCTCTCAGTTTGGAAAGGAACCCCCTTCCCCCTGATTTTGAGGAACTTATGATGGAATGTCCTCCTTTACCTAAAATAGAAAACCAAAGAAGGTGCTTCATGTGAAGATCAATGGCCAGCATAGTTGTCTTGGATGGGAAAGTAATAAAGAGTGTTCTGGTGGTGAAATGGATCAACAAGGAGACACAAATAAACCTGAAATAATTTTGAAAGCTAAATAAAAAGCATCTAGCATGTGTCTGCATATTTTTTGGGCAGGTCCTCAGAACAAACACTTCAGCTGCATGTAGGATTCTCAGTTTATCTCGTGGGAATTACCAGTCCATGCATATTTGTAGACGGGGTTAAGTCATATGTTGGGGTTGTGTCAGGGGACGCAGTTCTTCCTGTGGGGTGGGTTGGGGAGGATGGAGAAAGAAAATGAGGGGCTCATCAACTGTTTCTGGCAGTTTTACAAGGGAAATGTGGATGCTCATGGAAAGGGACCAGAGATAGAAAGAGTAGGATGCAGTTTTGTTGGAAGGTGGTACCCCAGGTATCTTCTCTGTTGCATATCATCAGACTTTAAGAGTACATAACAAGAAGAAATCCTTAACATTCAACCCACTATGAACCTAGAAGGCCATATGTATAAGAGTGTGTATAAGAGTGTGTATATGAGTGCTTTTCTGAGATCTACTTTCCAGAGCTAGATTTCCAGGTAACATTTTAGGGGGTGGGTGGAAGGGGGCTGTGGCCTAGGGAGAAAGTGAGGGGTGGGAAGACGGTGAGAATATTAGTTTCTGACAAAAATGACCAGGGGGAAAGAAAAATTGCCAGGAAACACATAAAGGTATACACATCCCCTCATAGATGTTTGAGCTCATGTGAACTTTGTTATTTTTTTCCAGGAACTCAGTTTAGGTACAAAGTGTGCAGGGGCAGAAGTGAGGGGAATGAGGATGTTACAACCAGCCTACCCAGCCATGTGCTCTGTGTCCCATGCTGCTGCTGCTATGGCTCAGTGCTTAATATCTCTTTTTCCAAGAAGGCTTAAGCTCTTTGCCCAAGGCCCTCTATCCGGCCAAGGTGTAGAAATAACATTTTTTTCATGATCCCTCTGGTGACAGTGTCTTGTCCTTGCTGAATGGCTCGGCACAAATGTTTTCAACCACAAGGGACCTGTCCTTTATCTAGGGCTATGTTGCTACTCTGTTCAAGGGCCAATAGGGACACCAGGACCATATGGAGCTCACTGAGGGACTGGTCAGCACTTAGGGTGGTCCTTCTGTAGTAGATTACTGCTTTCCAGAATTGCGTCCACCTCTGGATTGGGTAAAGGACAGACTGGCACAAATGGGGTAAAGAGAGTTCAACATCTGTCCCCCCAGTGTTGGCCTCTAATCCCAGATACCATGGTTCCAATGTGGACATGGCTGAGGGCAATGTCCCACATGAAGTTCTCACTCTACAACTTTTCTCCCTGAAGCAGCACCTCTTTGGAGGGCAAAGGGTAAATTTTGAACATGAAAGTTCATGAGTTTATGGATTTCCCTTCTACATGCCCCGAATGAGATCTCCTGCTCAGGGCCAGCTTTTCATTGGAATATCTACACCCCAGGTTGCCCCTTCTACAGAGAAGCATCTACAGCTCTAGAAGGCAAGGCTTGGGCTTCTCTGGGTGATTTCTGAAAACCAGCCCAGGATACACTGGAAAGATGTTTTCTTACTTTTTTAATCTATAAACTTCAAAGAACCCTCGAGGTCCTGTCAGGCTGGTACCTGTCCTTCTCAGCGGTAGTTCAAAACAAAACAAAGCTGAAACTATGGCATAATAACTCTTCAGTGGGTGTGAGATAGCATATTGGGGCATGGCTTCCAGGACCTTAGACTGGGCTTATTCTAGGGACTGCGCGGCATTTATCCACATTCAGAAGTTTTAGCAAGGCATTGCAAAGAAGTTAAAGACAAAAAAATCATTTAGGACAGTGTCCCTCAATGCCTAATATTTCCTACCAGTGCTTCAGGACCAGGCGTGGCTTTGGCTCTAACCTGTCCTGGAGTGAAGAGTGCAGAGATAGTCATGAATTGGCTAGTCAATCTGAACTGTAGATGGTTGACTGGTGGGTCATTCTCTGGAAACTTGCCATGACTTGTGTCCTAGTCTTTTTAGGGCTTTCACTTGGGCCCTAAAGTCTAGGTGCTATTAGATTTGAGTGGACACTTGAATGTGTTGTGCAAGCTTTTCTTCCACTGAATATTAATGTGTGTAAACTTTTCAGATTAGTGATGAATTCATGAGCATTCTGGCTCAATCATCCTGACCTGCATTTGCTTCCTGTGCCCTGGGTGTGTTCATGCTTTTTTCTGTACAGAATGAAGACTGGGTGTCTCCATTGTGTTTGCCCCTGAATGTGAGTTGATGTTTCTTCCTGTGGATCTGCCTATGCCTCCTGTCTTCTTTCATGATGCACACATGCTTTGCCATTATGCACAGCTCTGATGCCATAGCTGTCTGAGTTCTTGCACATCCCTATTCAACATACAATCATTGTGTTGTTCATATTCACTCATTTTTTTAAAAAAGTTTGTTTATCTTTGTTAGATTGCTTGTGAACTCCTGGATCAAGTGCTTCCAACATCTTGAATTGGACTTTTTAAAAGAGTTCCATGATATTTTTGCACAGCAAGGAATGCTTTACAACAGGAATACTTAACAGTGACCCACCTTTGGAAACAAGAATACCCATACACTTACAGTAATGCCCAATGGGCAAGAGTATCACTCACTGAAGTGATAATATTGATTGGTATCACAGAGGGCAAAGATGTTGCAGGAATGCATCTGTCAGGAAATTTTTTATCAGTCAGGAAAGATTTGGGTTTGACTGGTTAAATGTTCTATAAACACTACTGCAGGATTGAAATACATTGAATACCCATGTGTTCTTGCATTGATCATTAAACTGACATGACCCAAGCAGAATTTCTTTATGATTGTCAGTAAATCATCACCCAGGTGAGAGGAACTGGGGCTTGCCTTTCTGTAAAGAGACAGTTGTTAAGGAATTCTTGTCCCAGGGAAAAGGAGTACATTATCAATTCCAAATTCAAAGTTCCTTGCTATTTCTGTGTTATTTCTGGAAGGAAAGCACAGGGAATGGAATCACAGCAACCTGACTGGCACTGTGAACCAGTCCAAGGCGACAAGAGTAGAGAACACAGGCATATATCACTCAACTGTCCACAGTGAGGACTTCCAACCCTGCTAACCTCTTTTCATGTCAATCACCTTTATGAGCAAGTACCATTCACCATCCAGGATATATCATAGAAGTAGAAGAGGTCACTGACTTGATCAGATAGCTAGTGAAAAAATTAACTGGGACAAAAAAGAGGAGTGCTTACCAAAATCCGTAATACTGGACAAGTAAACCAATGTTTCCCCATGTGTGCAAGTTTTGTTTCAGAAGTGTGTGTGTGTGTGTGTGTGTGTGTGTGCGTGTGCACGTGCACGTACACACATGCACTGGAAAAAATGTGCGTGTGAGCTCTCTGAACTGGCCTGGCTGGGAGATGGAAGAATGGACACTGAACACATGAAAGAGCTTGTGTAAGGTACAAAGATCTTGGGGCAGCAGAAGCACTTAAATCCTGGCAAATTGCCCAGGGATCTCACCAATGGAGCAAGCTGTACGTGTATACAGGTATGTAGGTGTAAACATGGATCCCTGAGCAGAAAGGTGAAGCAGGCCCAAAGCCCCTGGGAGCAGTCCGGGAGGATGCCAAGGATCAGAGAAACAGAGTGGGCCAGATTCCCAGGCACAGAGGAGGGGTTATGCACAGCCCCTAAGACACCTGGCTTTTGTTTTGAATGCAGTTATCCATATTGCATCTTCTATGCAGAGCACAAAATATTGTCTGGTGGGTCGCCTGCTATAAAATCTGTCTGCAATGCAGGAGACCTGGGTTTGATCCCGGGGCTAAGGAAAATCCTCTGGAGAAGCGAAAGTCCACCCTCTCAAAATTCCATCGCCTCCAGTATTCTGGCCTGGAGAATTCCACGGATTGTATAGTCTATGGGGTCACAAAGAGTCAGACATGACTGAGTGACTCCACTTCACTTCATTTTTTTTTTTGTACTTGAAATATTTGAAATGTATTTTTAATATTAAGACAACAGAGAATTATTAAACATTTGCTTCAACATAAACTGGATCATGGGAAAAGCAAGAAAATTCCAGAAAAACATCTATTTCTGCTTTATTAACTATACCAAAGCCGTTGACTGTGTAGATCACAATAAACTGTGAGAAATTCTGAAAGAGATGGGAATACCAGAGCACCTGACCTGCCTCTTGAGAAATCTGTATGCAGGTCAGGAAGCAACAGTTAGAATTGGACATGGAACAACAGACTGTTTCCAAATAGGGAAAGGAGTACGTCAAGGCTGTATGTTGGCACCCTGCTTAATTAATTTCTATGCAGAGTACATCGTGAGAAACGCTGGGCTGGAAGTAATACAAGCTGAAATCAGGATTGCTGGGAGAAATATCAATAATCTCAGATATTCAGATGACACCACCCTTATGGCAGAAATTGAAGAGGAACTAAAAAGCCTCTTGATGAAAGTGAA
>SJYR01004816.1:6333-17255 GCA_006410655.1 Kobus ellipsiprymnus
AGGCAGGTCAGCTGGTCTGGTATTCCCATCTCTTTCAGAATTTTCCACAGTTTATTGTGATCCACACAGTCAAAGGCTTTGGCATAGTCAATACAGCAGAAATAGACGTTTTCTGGAACTCTCTTGCTTTTTCCATGATCCAGCAGATGTTGGCAATTTGATCTCTGGTTCCTCTGCCTTTTCCAAAACCAGCTTGAGCAACTGGAAGTTCACGGTTCATGTATTGCTGAAGCCTGGCTTGGAGAATTTTGAGCATTACTTTATTAACATGTGAGATGAGTGCAATTGTACAGTAGTTTGAGCATTCTTTGGCACTGCCTTTCTTTGGGATTGGAATGAAAACTGACCTCTTCCAGTCCTGTGGCCACTGCTGAGTATTCCAGATTTGCTGGCATATTGAGTGCAGCACTTTCACAGCATCATCTTTCAGGATTTGAAATAGCTCTACTGGAATTCCATCACCTCCACTAGCTTTGTTTGTAGTGATGCTTTCTAAGGCCCACTTGACTTCACATTCCAGGATGTCTGGCTCTAGGTGAGTGATCACACTATCGTGATTATCTGGGTTGTGAAGATCTTTTTTGTACAGTTCTTCTGTGTATTCTTGCCACCTCCTCTTAATATCATCTGCTTCTGTTAGGTCCATACCATTTCTGTTCTTTATTGAGTCCATCTTGCCTTGAGTATTCTTGCCTTGAGAACCCCATGAACAGTAGGAAAAGGCAAAATGATAGGGTACTGAATGAGGAACTCCTCAGGTCAATAGGTGCCCAATATGCTACTGGAGATCAGTGCAGAAATAACTCCAGAAAGAATGAAGGGATGGAGCCAAAGCAAAAACAATATCCAGTTGTGAATGTGACTGGTGATAGAAGCAAGGTCCAATGCTGTAAAAAGCAATATTGCATAAGAACATGGAATGTCAGGTCCATGAATCAGGCAAATTGGAAGTGGTCAAACAGGAAATGGCAAGAGTGAACGTCAACATTCTAGGAATCAGCGAACTAAAATGGACTGGAATGGTTGAATTTAACTCAGATGACCATTAATATCTACTACTGCGGGCAGGAATCCCTCAGAAGAAATGGAGTAGCCATCATGGTCAACAGAAGAGTCCAAAAAGCAGTACTTGGATGCAATCTCAAAAATGAAAGAATGATCTCTGTTTGTCTCCAAGGCAAACCATTCAAATCTATGCCCCAACCAGTAATGCTGAAGAAGCTGAAGTTGAATGGTTCTGTGAAGACCTACAAGACCTTTTAGAACTAACAGCCAAAAAGATGTCCTTTTCATTATAGGGGACTGGAACACAAAAGTAGGAAGTCAAGGAACACCTGGAGTAACAGGCAAATTTGGCCTTGGAATACAGAATGAAGCAGGGCAAAGACTAATAGAGTTTTGCCAAGAAAATGCACTGGTCATAGCAAACACCCTCTTCCAACAACACGAGAGAAGACTCTACACGTGGACATCACCAGATGGCCAACACCAAAATCAGATTGATTATATTCTTTGCAGCCAAAGATGGAGAAGCTCTATACAGTCACCAAAAACAAGATCATGAGCTCTTATTGCCAAATTCAGACTCAAATTGAAGAAAGTAGGGAAAACCACGAGACCATTCAGGTATGACCTAAATCAAACCCCTTATGATTATACAGTGGAAGTGAGAAATAGATTTAAGGGACTACATCTGATAGATAGAGTGCCTGATGAACTATGGAGTGAGGTTCGTGACACTGTACAGGAGAAAGGGATCAAGACCATCCCCATGGAAAAGAAATGCAAAAAAAGCAAAATGCCTGCCTGGGGAGGCCTCACAAATAGCTGTGAAAAGAAGAGAAGAGAAAAGCAAAGGAGAAGAGAAGAGATATACCCATTCGAATGCAGAGTTCCAAAGAATAGCAAGAAGAGATAAGAAAGCCCTCCTCAGTGATCAATGCAAAGAAATAGAGGAAAATAACAGAATGGGGAAGACATGGGGAGGCCTCACAAATAGCTGTGAAAAGAAGAGAAGAGGAAAGCAAAGGAGAAGAGAAGAGATATACCCATTCGAATGCAGAGTTCCAAAGAATAGCAAGAAGAGATAAGAAAGCCCTCCTCAGTGATCAATGCAAAGAAATAGAGGAAAATAACAGAATGGGAAAGACTAGAGATCTCTTCAAGAAAATTAGAGATTGAGTCAGGAGTGCTATCCAACCATCTCATCCTCTGTGGTCCTTTTCTCCTTTTGGCTTCTCTCTTTCCCAGCATCAGGGTCTGAGTAGCTGGCATAAGATCATAATCTTAAAAAAAGTATGAACTGACTACCTACTGACATGTGTAAATGCACGTCAAATTCAGATAAATTGGAAGGCTTTCAAAAATGTCTCTGTAGCTCCTGATAATCAAATTTCACCCAAGTATCTAAGAAGCATGTTTACTCATGTCAGTAATTCATTCTTATAACCATTCTGAAAAACTAAACTGGAGACTTCAGTCTAATCTATGATTACTAGAATTATATGAAAACCTATGAAAAGAATATTTTTCTTGTCTTCATGATATGTTCTGGATTTTCTAAGTGCCCTAATAAAGTTCCAGCAACAGAGTTTGCTTTGTGAGGAGGGAAACTGCTGAGGCCATGGGCCACACGGATTGGTTCCCCTACTTAATGTTTTAGATTTTTCAGATTCTTTACTCATAGTAGAACTTAAAACAATTTTATTTTTGACCTAAAACCAACGTAAAAGTGGTTTTCAAAATCTGACACAGCACTGAGCAGCATTTTTAAGATTTAACACGCTCGACCACTCCCATTTTGTACCTCATCCTGCCCTTGGCTTCCAAGATAATGACTTCTCCTGAATTTTCACCTTTCCTGCCTGCTACCTTGTGTTTCCTCCCTGTCCGACTTCTCTATATTTCTGTCCTCTAAATTCTGAGGCTCTACATTTGCTCCTAGATGTACTCATCCAACTCAGGTGTAAAAAAAAAATCTTTTGTAGATTATTTCTCAATTTATGTCACTAGCCTAAATTTCTCTTTTGAACTCCAGACTCGCCTATTTGACATCCTTATGGATATATGTAACAGGCATCGCAGATTCAACTCGTCCAAAAACTAGCTCTTGATTCCTCCCTTCTACCACCACCAATTTCAACTGAGCTCTAACCACAAATTTCCCCACCTCAGTAAATTGCAACTCCATTCTCCTAAGTGTGTTCAGTCAAAGATGCTTGAGACCCAGGATCCCCCAGCTTTATCTCAACAGTCAGCACACCCTGTTAAATGTGTTCATCCAAATAGATGGATTCTATTAGATGAATTGATTTTGAATTCATCCTCCACTGATATCACCAAAACTCAGATTGTTCTTTCCAATTTGGCTCTTACAAATGAAGCTATAATCAAACATTCTCGTGCAAGTCTCTGTCGACATGGCTGGTATTTCTGAAGGGTAGGCAGCTGGTGGGGTAGACACATCATGCTCCGTCATAAGGCATGGGTGTTTTGACTTCTACTAGATATGGCGTGATTGCCCTTCAGAAAGTTTGTACCAATTTGCATATTCTCCAGTCTCCAGGGGAACGTGAGAAGGTAATGTCCGATCTGATTCATTCTGCCCCTAAAAGGTAAGCTGCTGCTGCTAAGCCGCTTCAGTCGTGTCCGTCTCTGTGGGACCCCATAGACGGCAGCCCACCAGGCTTCCCCATCCCTGGGATTCTCCAGGCAAGAACACTGGAGTGGGTTGCCATCTCCTTCTCCAGTAAAGGTAAGCTAGTCTGAGTCATCTTGGTATTCGACACAGATCTGATACTGCCTCTTTCCCAGAGATAGTGCAGTATGGTGCAGGTCAGCACTCGGGTAATCTGGAGCTTCATGCCGTCCCAACCTAACCAATCAGTCATCATAAAGGCAGTATTTTCACTGCTTCACACCTCATATTCTTTCCATTTGTAAGATGGAGAGGTTAGACTAGATGATTCAAAAAGGTAAGCTAGTCTGAGTCATCTTGGTATTCAACACAGATCTGATACTGACTCTTTCCCAGAGATAGTGCAGTAATGATGCAGATCAGCATTCGGGTAATCTGGAGTTTCATGCCGTCCCTTACCTAACCAACCAGTCATTATAAAGGCAGTATTTTCACTGCTTCACACCTCATATTCTTTCCATTTGTAAGATGGAGAGGTTAGACTAGATGATTCAAAATTTTTCAACCTCCACATTCTGAGATATAAATCCTGCATAAGAAGTGTGTTGGGACTGATTTAGGCTTCACCATGCGTCAGCTGACCATTATTTGTCTGCATCCATCTGTGACTATCCTTTCATCTCTTCTTTCAATTCCAATAGAAAAATGCTAACTGAAAGCAAGAGGAAAAACATCATTTTATAAGTATGGATCGTAAAACATATTTCCTTAAAATAAAGAAAAGCTGAGACTGAGGAAGATAGAGAAAATCTTATCTAAAGTCTTCTTGCCACTAATACAGAAACTGTGAGCCAAAGGAGGCATGTGAAGCATCAGAGATAACACCACCAAGGTTCCAGATCCCCAGAGAACGCAGCAGATTCACTCTACCAATCCACTGCTTATTTCATTCTATTTTGTGTAATATGTTTGTAGGCAGCAGGATTTCTAGAGGATTTTGGAAGCTAACGGCAGCCTACATGGAGTCGACATTCCTTTTGCTTTATCACACTGACTGCTCTTGCTAATCGTTTATTCCCCTCATGTTGCTTCTTGCCAGTTCCCTGGTGTACTCTGGGTCAGCTCAGCAGCAGCCTGGATGCCTGCAACTTGGCTGCCAGGAGAGGATCTGTAGCAGCCTGTTTGAAGAGAGTCTAGTTCCTTCTTCTCTCAAATCAGAAAGGAACATGACTTCCTGACAGGGAATTAACTCAAGTGTGGGCTGCAAGCTATAGCATGGTGTGCTCTGGGCCTATCTGAAGCTCGACGTCTTGGAGGAGGATAAGCTTCAGTACAGAGTTGGGGAGTGCTCAGGATGTAATTTTTCATGTTGCTCTCCACTTCTTTCTCAACTACAGGCACATTTGGTCATGAAAGTTTGGAAGGTCTATTGAAAACATTTTTCAGCTTAAAAGAAGAGTAATATTAATAGTTGCTATTCACTTTACTCTTACAGGGTAGCAAAGAGTTGGGGAGTGCTCAGGATGTAATTTTTCATGTTGCTCTCCACTTCTTTCTCAACTACAGGCACATTTGGTCATGAAAGCTTGGAAGGTCTATTGAAAACATTTTTCAGCTTAAAAGAAGAGTAATATTAATAGTTGCTATTCACTTTACTCTTACAGGGTAGCAGGCAACTCTAAGCATCTTACATTTATTATTTCTTCTAATCAGCACAAATCTTATCAGTATACTACTTCTATACCCCCATGGTCATGAAAAGTTGAAAGAAATCTAGTTGTCTTCATTTTAAGGCTAAATAATATGTGGTAGGAGAAGGAAATGGCAACCCACTCCAGTATGCTTGCCTGGAAAATTCCATGGATGGATAAGCGTGGCGGGGCTACAGTCTACGGGGTCACAAAGAGTTGGACACAACTGAGGGACTTCACTCACTCACTAATATGTGGTAAACACATTCTATAGGAGAAAAAAAATTAACTGGACGCTCACAAAGTACCATACAGAGATCTTAAAAATAAGATATGAGAAAAACAACAACAACAAAAAAGAGAATCGGATTTACAGAGTACCACTTATCTCTTGTTGGACTCTTTGTGACCCATGGAGTGTAGCTCAACAGGCCTTCTGTGTATGGCACTCTCCAGGCAAGAATACTGGAGTGGCCTGCCATTCCCTTCTCCAGGGGATCTTCCTGACCCCGGGCTCAAGCCCAGTTCTCCTGCATTGCAGGCACATTCTTTACCATCTGAACCAGGTAGCAAGGCATTGCTCAAAATCTTTCAAGCTAGACTTCAACAGTATTTGAACAAAGAACTTCTAGATATACAAGCTGGATTTAGAAAAGGCAGAGGAACCAGAGCTCAAACTGCCAACATCCAGTGGATCGTGGAAAAAGCAAGAGAATTCCAGAAAAACGTCTACTCTTGTTTCATTGTCTGCACTAAAGCCTTTGACTATGTGGATCACAGAGATGGGACTACCAGACCACCTTACCTGTCTCCTGAGAAACCTGTATACAGGACAAGAAGCAACAGTCAGAACTGAACATGAACAACGGACTGGTTGAAAACTGGGAAAGGAGCACGTCAAAGCTGTATACTGTCACCCTGCTTATTTAACTTCTATGCCAAGTACATCATGTGAAATGCTGGGCTGGACAAAAACACAAGCTGGAGTCAAGATTGCTGGCAGAAATATCAACAACCTCAGATATGCAGATGATACCATCCTAATGGCAGAAAGCAAAGAGGAACTAAAGAACCTGTTGATGAAGGTGAAAGAGGAGAGTGAAAAAGCTGGCTTAAACATTTCTCAACATTCAGAAAACTAAGATCATGGCACCTGGTTCCATCACTTCATGGCAAATAGATGGGGAAAAGTGAGACTTTCTTGGGCTCCTAAATCACTGCAGATGGTGACTGCAGACTGTTGATGAAGGTGAAAGAGGAGAGTGAAAAAGCTGGCTTAAACATTTCTCAACATTCAGAAAACTAAGATCATGGCACCTGGTTCCATCACTTCATGGCAAATAGATGGGGAAAAGTGAGACTTTCTTGGGCTCCTAAATCACTGCAGATGGTGACTGCAGGCCAGAAATTAAAAGACAATTGCTCCTTAGAAGAAAAGCTATGACAAACCTTAGACAGCATATTAGAAAGCACCTGATGTGAAGAGCCAACTCATTGTAAAAGACCGTGATGCTAGGGAAAATTGAGGGCAAGAGGAGAAGGAGGCAACAGAGGATGAGATGGTTGGCTGGCATCATCGACTCAATGGACGTGAATTTGAACAGACTCCAGGAGATGGTAGAGGACAGGGAAATCTGGCATGCTACAAAGAGACATGACCAAGTGACAATCACCTGTGTAAAATAAAAACTATAGTTACAAACACTCTGTCCAAAGATACATGCATGTTGGAAGACAAATATCCGCACATTAGAGTGGACACCTCAAGCGAGAAGTGGCTGGAGTGGGGAGGAGAATTGAAAGCAGGAAAATAATAATAAAGAGAAAAGCCTTATAACACGATGATTGTGACAGTTCACAGAGAACTCTCTGCAGGTCCAAAACATTTTAAAATGCCTTGGGTCACACATGAAGAAGTGTGAAGTGCAGCTATAGCTGTATATAGAAGAGCATTTATAGCTTTAAATTTCATGGTGGTAAAGAACTCTTAAAATTAGTAGTACTCAACTCAAGAAGTTAAAAAGTGAACAACAAAGTAAAACAAGAAAAAATTTTAAGGCATAAAAATAATCAGCACAAATTAATGAGAGTAAAATGATAAGCTAAAGAATATGAAACCAAATATGTGCTCTTTGATTAGGACTAAAAAAATGGACAGATATCGTACTCTATGAACCAAGAAACATTTAAGAAGAAAAAGAGCACAAATCATAATGGAAATGGAAATGGAATATAACTGCGGATTCAGAGGCTTTCTGAAAATAACTGGGGGCAATCTGAAGCTATTGTGTGTGTGCCTTTCCTCCTTGCCAGGCCCAGGGCCCTTTTTCCTTTGCTTTGATTGCTGTAGGATTGCAATTCTCAGTAAGCCATGAGCACAGAAGCTTTGCTGAGGGCTCCAGTGTTTATGAAATCGTACTAAAGCAAAGAGCAACATGGAATCTTGGAGGGATATACAAGTTGATCCAACTGTCTATTTGTTTGAATATTTACCTTAAATATTTAGTGTAAAGAACAAAATATTTCAAATTAACTGGTCTAGGTGATGAGTACACAGGTGTTTTATATTATTTTACTTACTTATAAGACTTTTAAAAGTGCCTAGGTATGATTTTTAAAAAGTAAGCTTTCTCTATAGGATTTTTTTTTAATTGATTATCGTTAGCTGTTACCTTCCATGTGGGTACGTCCTCTGAAGCTTCCTTTTTCCTTATAAAGACAATTAAATTCTTTTAGACCTCACATGCTTTTTGTTCTGAATGTAGCCTTTTTTACTCTGACAGAGATTTCTTTTTGATGACTCTGCATTTGGAAGCAAGTGCCTTGAGGAAACAGCACATGGTACTGCTCTGCTGTGCTACCCAGCATCCCTTCACACTGAAGGATTTCTTTCCCAAGCTCCTTGTAATGTTGTTGAATGACAGCTCAGCCTTCATCCCTCTTTGGAAGCTGCTGCTCTGAAGAGAGTTTCCTTGCCCAAGTTCAAGTCCCCTTCTCAGGGCAGACCATTTTCATTGACTTATTGACACATGAGTAAGAGGCTGACCCTCATGAGACTTAGACAAGTTTAATGGGCCATTCCAACATCACCTAATGTTTCAGAGTCATCTGAGGCATTACTGTGACTTCATTCCAACCCAGCTTCTCCCCTCGTCCCTATTTCACTTCGTTCTTCACAAATGGTGACTCCAAGAGCGTTCCCTAATTAGCTTTTTCCTTGCTAATTTGCATTATGCAGTTTATCTCTCACGCAAGTCACTATAACCAGGGGCAGTGCAGCATGTTGGAAAGGGAACAGATATTGAAATCAGACATGCTTATTTTAATCCTAGCTCAACTCCAATTTTGCAACTTGGACAGCCTGAGTCTTAATATCTTCATGTATAAAATGAGGATAAAATTGTCCTCATAGAATTTTTTGAGAATGTATTTAAGTTCTTGATAACTATGACAATGTTGGTGTTGCTATTGTTAGAATCAGGTCATATCACAGAGTTTTGCAAGAGCAATAATTCTTTCAATCTACCTCCTTCCCTCCCTTCCCCTTCCCCACCCTCCCTGTCTTCCTTCTTTAACTGAAATCATATGTAGGACCCTAACACTTAACCTCTAAAGTACATCTTCAGAGCTCTAGGATTCCTCAGAACTCAATAGTAAAACCATCAACCCAGAAGCTCTCTAAGATAATAGATCTGCTATTTCTGAAAGAACATGCTAATCATGACATAGCGATATGCCACAAGCCAGACGTTAGTGGTGTTAAGCTTCTGATGTATTTCTCCACAACTACTTCCCTGAGAAAGTAAGCAGATATCTTTATCAGAATAATTTGAGCCTGTTGAAACTTCTATATGCATTTCAATATATTCTTTAGCTCATCATTGTTAAAAATTCCTTTTAGACGGGAAAGTATGAATCACTTCTTAGATGTGAATCATCACTTTCACTATTTTAGTTAATTAAATGCTTCTCTGGGTTCCACTATGAACAGAAGGGCTTACAAGTTAGCTTTCCTTTTTAACTTTAAAAAAATTTTAAATACTCAAAGATTACAGTTCTTCATTTTCTTTATTAGATTTAAGGCTTATTTATCAAGTACCTATCCAACAGGTCTTAGTTGTGGTGATCCTGCGCGTCACGACTAAGACCTGCTGGCAGCACATTAAAAAGCAGAGAGATCACTTTGCCAACAAAGGTCCGTCTAGTCAAGGCTATGGTTTTTCCAGTGGTCATGTATGGATGTGAGAGTTGGACTATAAAGATGAACACCAAAGAATTGATGCTTTTGAACTGTGGTGTTGGAGAAGACTCTTGAGAGTCCCCTGGACAGCAAGGAGATCCAACCAGTCCATTCTAAAGGAAATCAGTCCTGAATATTCATTGGAAGGACTGATGCTGAAGCTGAAACTCCAATACTTTGGCCACCTGATATGAAGAACTGACTCATTGGAAAATACCCTGATGCTGGGAAAGATTGAAGGCAGGAGGAGAAGGGGATGACAGAGGACGAGATGGTTGGATGGCATCACCGACTCGATGGACATGAGTTTGAGTAAACTCCAGGAGCTGGTGATGGTCAGGGAGGCCTGGTGTGCTGCAGTCCATGGGGTCCAACAGAGAGTCAGGCGTGAATGAGTGACTGAACTGAGCTGATTGAGGATCTATCAACTCCTCTACCTGGGATACTTACTTGGTCTCAAAACAATCCTTTTAGGTTTATTACCCCGTTTCAGAAATGTAAACAGTATAATTCAGTAAGGTCCAGTAACTTTCCCAAGGTCACAAAGTTTAAAGAATAAAGGTATAAATTCACAGGATTTGAACTCATATATATTGACACCAAGATTTACACCACCTTCAATGTGCCTCTCTCCTTCATAAATTAAATATTTATTACTATCCACATGAAATAAGAAGAAATGATTTAAATTCTAAAGCAAAATCTAAAGTCTTAAAGTCTAAAATGTTAATAATGCTGGATTACTATAGCTGAATTATGGTTGCAGATTAAATCTAGTTGTGAGTGCCATTTTTTATAATATAAGGACCATGAAAGTTGCTTAAAATTGAAAAATTGTGTGGTTTTATATATATTTTTCTATGTATCAGTTCAGTTCAGTCTCTCAGTCGTGTCTGACTCTTGGCGACCCCATGGGCTGCAGCACGCCAGGCCTCCCTGTCCATCACCAACTCCTGGAGTTCACTCAAATTCATGTCCATTAAGTCGGTGATGCCATCCAACCATTTCATCCTCTGTCATCCCATTCTCCTCCTGCCCCCAATCCCTCCCAGAATCAGCATACTTAACCCTCTTTTCCAGTGAGTCAACTCTTCTCATGAGGTGGCCAAAGCGTTGGAGTTTCAACTTCACCATCAGTCCTTCCCATGAACACCCAGGAATGATCTCCTTCAGAATGGACTGGTTGGATTTCCTTGCCACCCAAGGGACTCTCAAGAGTCTTCTCCAACACCACAGTTCAAAAGCACTAATTCTTCAGCGATCAGCTTTCTTCACAGTCCAACTCTCACATCCATACATGACCACTGGAAAAACTATAGCCTTGATTAGACGGACCTTAGTCGGCAGAGTAATG
>SJYR01004816.1:93911-116723 GCA_006410655.1 Kobus ellipsiprymnus
TATATGACCACAGGAAAAACCATAGCCTTGACTTAGTTGGCAAAGTAATGTCTTTGCTTTTCAATATGCTATGTAGGTTGGTCATAACTTTTCTTCCAAGGAGTAAGCGTCTTTTAATTTCATGGCTGCAGTCACCATCTGCAGTGATTTTGGAGCCCCCAAAAAATAAAGTCTGACACTGTTTCCACTGTTTCCCTATCTATGTGCCAGGAAGTGATGGGACTGGATGCCATGATCTTCATTTTCTGAATGTTGAGCTTTAAGCCAACTTTTTCACTCTCCTCTTTTACTTTCATCAAGAGGCTTTTTAGTTCCTCTTCACTTTCTGCCATAAGGGTGGTGTCATCTGCATATCTGAGGTTATTGATATTTCTCCTGGCAATCTTGATTCCAGCTTGTGCTTCTTCCAGTCCAGCGTTTCTCATGATGTACTCTGCATATAAGTTAAATAAGCAGGGTGACAATATACAGCCTTGATGTAGTCCTTTTCCTATTTGGAAACAGTCTGTTGTTCCATGTCCGGTTCTAACTGTTGCTTCCTGGCCTGCATACAGATTTCTTTTAGCTACTTCTAGTTTTAGAATCAAAAATTGAAACAATACTACATCCTGCCTTTGATTCACCTATCTATTTATACTATTTCTTTATGCTTTAAGCACCCTGTAGGTACCCCCTTTTTACCATGATCTTTCACTACAGAAAATGGGTCTGTATTCTTTTACATAGGGAGATTGGTATATTTTTGAACTTTTTATTTGGAAATAATTTACGGCTCAATAGAAGGTGTAAAAATAGTATAGAGTCTTATGCACCTTTCACCCAGCTTTCCCACATGGTGGCTTCTTATACAATAGAGTTTAGTACAATATCAAAAGAAAGAAATTAATATTGGTACATTCCTGTTAAACCAGATTGCAGACTTTATTCAGTTTTTACTGCTCTTTAAAATTTCGATTTTTATGTGCTTGTGGGTATGAAAGTGAAAGTGAAGTCACTCAGTTGTGTCCAACTCTTTGCGACCCCATGAACTGTAGCCTACCAGGCTCCTCAGTCCATGGAATTTTCCAGGCAAGAGTCCTGGAGAGGGTTGCCATTTCCTTCTCCAGGGGACTTCCCGACCCAGTGCTGCAGGCAGACGCTTTACCATCTGAGCCACCACAGGATTCCACAGTAGGCTTGTGGGTATAGTTCTGTGCAATTTTATTGCATGTATAACTCATGTAACCACCCAAACAATCAAGATATATAGCTGCTCTATCACTACAAAGAGCTCCTTCATAGTGCCTCTTTGTATTCTGTATTCTCACCTGCCTCCACCCACTCCAAGTTCCTGTTCCTGAGCAACCCTAAGGTGTTCTCCCTCTCTGTGCTGGGGATTAGTATGTTGAGCATTTCTTATGTGTCTTTTGCCATCCATATTATTCCTGTGATGAAATATCCCTTCATGTATTTTACCCATTTTATAACAGAATTGTTTAGTTATGTTATCTTCATTCTACGCTTGAGTTTTGTGGGTTATTTAACTAGTGTAGGTATATAAAAATATGTTGAATATGGGGTTTGCAAATATTTCCTCCCGGATGTGCAGTCTATCTTTTCATCCTCTTAAAAAGCTAGAGCAAAAATTTTTGAGTAAGTCCAACTTATGATTATTTTCTTATATGGATCATGCATTTGATTTCATGTCTAAGAAATCTTTGCCCTCAGTCCCAGAGATGGCCTTCTGTTTTTTTTTTTTATAGTCTAAAAGTTTTATAGTTTTGCTTTACGTTTAAATCCATAGCACACTGGGGATCAATGTTGATACATAATGTGAAGTCTAAGTTGAGTTTCGTATTTTTGTCTATGATATTCAGCCGTTTCAGCACTATTTACTGGAAGGCTGTCGTTCCTTCACTGAATTGCTTTTGAACCTTCATCAAACAAATCTATTTTTTCACTGAAAATCTTTTTTTATATTTCCAGGTTTGAACCTCTGGTTTTAGTTCTATACTTGTTTAGAATTTCTGTGTCTTCGTGAGAAACTTCACATTTGTCATGATTTTTTTTTCTATCTCTGGTAATTCTTTATGTTCTGAAGCCTTCTTTGTCTGATATTGATAACACCATGTCAGCTGACTTAATCTTCTGTTTACAAGATATATCTTTTTTATACTTTTGCTTTTCATGTTTGTGTCATTAAAGTATATGGATTGTAGAAAGCATAAGCTTGGCTATTAATATTCTTATATCCAGTCTGTCGATCTCTGTCTTTTTATTGGTGTGATTAACCCATTTAAACTTAACGTATATATTGCTGTTTTTGGATTTACCATATTGCTATTTATTTTCTGTTATTTCATCTTCTTTGTGTTCTCTTTTGCCTACTTACAAATCATTTTATTTTTTCTAGTGATATTTGCTATATCTGTTTGTATAATTTTTTAAAATAATTGTTCTGTGAATTCCAGTATCCATTACTACCTTATCACAGTCTGCTTAGACTTGATATGATACTAAAAAAAAAAAAATTATCATAGAAAAAAATGCATTAATCCCCCCATTCTGTGTTCTCTTTTCATTTATCTTACCTTTATGTATGTAAATCCCACAATATAATATTATATTTTATTTAAATAATCACTTGTGTTTCAAAAACAGCCGCCTGTTGCTCCTGAGGTTAAGTCTCTGGTGAGTACAGTTGAGAGATGAGAGCCTTTCCCCACCAAGCTTTGATTTGTAGAATGGGACTCTATCATGGACACAGCCTGCTGAGAACATTGGGATCTGATTATCCTTTCAACTCATGCAGTGGTGGTTACATACCAGAAGAGACCAGCCAAAATCATGGGCTTCCCCCCCAACACAAGACATTTAGCTTCTCGCATGAGAGTGTCATTCAGAAAGAAGCTCACCATTGTCCCCACTCTCCCAGCTCCAGATCCATGGCTCAGAAACTTTCCTGAGTGGAGAAGCACGTCATAAAACAGATAACTCCTAGTATCTTCCCTGCAAAACTGACTTCATTTGCAACAGAGCATGGAGAGGTTCAAGCTAAAAGGAAGAAGAGTGAAGGTTATGATGAAAGGCAATGGGAAAGAGATTCAAAATACAGAGTAAACTGTGGGTCGATTAGTGTTTAGGAGACAACCGGGGAATAAGACACCTTCTACTAGCCTGTTTAAATTTTATCACAATTATATCTTATACATTGTGTGTTTTCAAACATAGGCTTGTAATTACAATTTTATGAATTTATCTTTTAAATCATGTAGAAAATTTTTAAAAGTGTTACAAACCAGACTGCTGTTCAATTTATCTACATACTTACCTTTACCAATGTTCTTTGTTTCTTCATGTGACTTTGAATTGTCTAGTGTTCTTTCATTTCAAGACTTAAAGCTTCCTTCAGCATTTCTTGTAAAGTCTGGTCTAAAAGCAAAGAACACTCAACTTTAAAAATCTGGGGATGTCTTAATTTCTTTGCCACTTTTGAAAGATAGTTTTGCCAAATGTAGAATTCTTGCTTAACAGCTTTTCATGATAACAATTTTAAGCATGTCATTTCACTGCCTGTTAGCCTCCGTGGTTTCTGATGAGAAGCTGGGTGTTAATTTCATTAAGAATTGCTTATACGTGATCAGTCACTTCTCTCTGCTTTCAACATGTTCTGTTTGCCTTTCATTTGATTTAAATGTCTTAGTGCTGATCTCTGCATTTATCCTACTTGGAGTTTGTTGAGATTTTTTTGTATATGTAGATTCGTATGTTTCCTCAAATTTGGGATGTTTTCAGCCAGTGTTTCTTCCAATGCTAAGTCACTTCAGTCGTGCCCGACTCTTGCCCCATGAACTGCCCACCAGGTTCCTCTGTCCTTGAATACTGGAGCGGGTTGCCATGCCCTCCTCCAGGGGATCTTCCTGATCCAGAAATTGAATCCATGGCTCTTGTGTCTCCTGCACTGGCAGGCAAGTTCTTTACCACTGAGCACAAGGGAAGTCTCATTTCTTCATATATATATATATATATTCCCCCGCTTTTACCTCTCTTCCTCTAGTACTTCCACAAAGCACATGTTGATTTGCTTAATGGTAACCTGCAAGTCCCTCAGATCCTGTTCACTTTTCTTCATTCTTTTTCTTTCTGGTCCTAAGACTGGATAATTTCAGTTGTCATATTTTCAAGTTCACAGAGCCTTTGTACCTGCTCAAACCTACTATTGAATCCCTTGGAAATTTTTAAATTTTATTTTAGTTTCTGTATGTTTATCTCGAGTTTTATTTGGTCCCTTTGTAAGATTTCTATTTATTGATATTCTCATTTCACTCACATATCACTTTTAAGATTTCCTTGACGTCTTTGTCTGTGGTTTTCTTCATCACTTTGCATATATATAGTGCAGTTGATTTAACTCTTATCTAGTAAGTCTAGTGTTGGGTTGCCTCGGCAGCTCAATCAACTTCCATTTTCCTCTGAAAGAGTCATACTTTACTGCTTCTTTGTATGTCTTGTGAGTTTCTTTTTTTCTTTAAAATTGGGCATTTTGAATATTAGCATGTGATAATGTTGGAAATCAAATTCTCTCTCTACCCCAGGGTTCTCTGCTATTAGTCATGGAAGGCTGCAGCCATCCAATTGCTTGGTGACATTTCCAAACTGCTTCTGCACAGACTATATTCAGTGTCGTGTTTGGACACCAGCGTTTGCTCATTACTTCAGTTGTCAGTCAGCAGCCTGGCAGATTTCTTTGTTGGAACCAGGACGATGATGACAAACACTGTGCCTCAGTCTTTGCAGCTCTGAGTTTGATGACTGCCTCCTCGCCATGCCAGGTTGCGTGCCCTCTGCCCTAGCCTCTGTCTATGAGCAGAGAACAGAGCCCGGAGCACACAGGTCTGTCAGAGCAGTGAGCCTGTAGTCTTCTCGGGTCTGTTCTGATCAGTGTCTGGTTCTGGGTCCTGCTCCTACCTCAGGAAATGAGCTGGCTCTTCTGAATATTGGCCTTTCCTTCTGCCCAGAATTATTTCCCAAGATATTCATAAAGCTCACCCTCTTACTTCCTCCTGATCTCTGCTCATTCATCTCTTCAGAGACGACTTTCTTATTACAGACGTCCCCATCTGGTCAACCTTTATTATTTTGCCTTACTTTGCATTTCGTGATAGCACTTATCACTTTTTAACATATAACCATTCGTTATTGCTTTCTTCATCCACTTTAATGTAAAGCCTATAAGAGCAAATACTTTTGCTTTTCATGGCTGTATCACTAGTGTCTAGAATAGTACCCAGCATGTGAGGATTGTTCAATAAATGAAATGAAAACTTCAAATGAATTTAATTGAAATTAAGTCAAAATTTAAATGAAAAAATTAATAGAAAAAGCATCACTAATTAATGGATACTTTTAATTTCTCTCAATTATCCACATAACTTATTTATTCTTGCTGAGACAAGGTAGAAAAAAGAGAACTAAGAATTTTTAAGAAAAGAATATTCTTGGAAATGGAACTTGAATATTAGAAAATTTGTAAAATAGATAATTTGAATGGATGCATATTTTCTGTTTTTTTATTTTCAGGCACTTCTCTTATTTTTAATATAATTAATTGTTCAAAGTAAAACAAAATTACTTCATGTTTAAATTTCTGTAAGAATTTTTCCTGCAACATAATATACATGTGCACTTATTTGATCACATTAAAACCATAGCCTTGACTGGACGGACCTTTGTTGGCAGAGTAAAAGCTGCTTAGTGACAGCTAAACCTCATATACCCTTTCTATTTTATATGCTATGTAAACTGATAAACTATGATTTGATGTATATACCTTTCTATTTTTACAAATGTGAACTAGTCTTCACAATATTTCTTTGTGGAGAGCAGCTATCGTTAACTCCTTTTATGATATAAGGTTTATAAAAGAATGCTAAAAGGACCAAGGTAACTGTGGGGGAGCTTGATTTTCGTTGCTGTCCTTTTGCCCCATGGGTATAATTACCATTTATTTCTGGGAAAAAATGACAAAGTATGAAGTGTAAAAATACATTCATAGGGAAAATAGGAGCACACGCTTGAAGTAAGACTATCCTAGGAATTCTGGGTACCTGATTATGCGGCTGCCATCTAGGGAAAGATGAGCAAGTGAGATTCAGACCTTTCATCAGCCCCTTAGTTTTCTAATCAGTTAGTTTTCTAATCAGTTAGTTGACCATTTTTAGTTACATGTTTTAGAAACTTAATTCAAATTGCCTTAATTCAAACATGTGTTAGAAAGTTAATTCAAACTTAATTTAATGCAAATGATAAAGAAGTAATTTATTGAAGTGCATTAAAAAAAACATGAGCAGTTTTAGGTCAGTCCGGTTAAATTCAGGAATTCAGATATCATTTTCAGGATTCTCTCTCTCTTTACGTCTCTCTGTCCCTGTCTCGCCTCACACGTACACACTTTTTCACATGTACCCCATCTCCCCATAGTTGCCAGTGGTAGCTAAAGACTACATAATCTTGTATCTTTCACAAGGCCATCAGAAAAGCGATTTATCTTTTTTCAAAAGAATGCTAAAAGGACCAAGGTAACTGTGGGGGAGCTTGATTTTCGTTGCTGTCCTTTTGCCCCATGGGTATAATTACCATTTATTTCTGGGAAAAAATGACAAAGTATGAAGTGTAAAAATACATTCATAGGGAAAATAGGAGCACACGCTTGAAGTAAGACTATCCTAGGAATTCTGGGTACCTGATTATGTGGCTGCCATCTAGGGAAAGATGAGCAAGTGAGATTCAGACCTTTCATCAGCCCCTTAGTTTTCTAATCAGTTAGTTTTCTAATCAGTTAGTTGACCATTTTTAGTTACATGTTTTAGAAACTTAATTCAAATTGCCTTAATTCAAACATGTGTTAGAAAGTTAATTCAAACTTAATTTAATGCAAATGATAAAGAAGTAATTTATTGAAGTGCATTAAAAAAAACATGAGCAGTTTTAGGTCAGTCCGGTTAAATTCAGGAATTCAGATATCATTTTCAGGATTCTCTCTCTCTTTACGTCTCTCTGTCCCTGTCTCGCCTCACACGTACACACTTTTTCACATGTACCCCATCTCCCCATAGTTGCCAGTGGTAGCTAAAGACTACATAATCTTGTATCTTTCACAAGGCCATCAGAAAAGCGATTTATCTTTTTTCACACATAGATAACGTTCCTGGATTTTCGCTGTTTGGCTTAGCATGGAATCTCTGCAGCGTAGAACACAGTGTGTAACCAGCCCACCCCTTGAATGAGGGAGGCAGTGGATGCCATCCGTCTTCACCTCAGCCACACGCACGGAAGGGAGGGGAACATCCTCCGAAAACCGGCAGAAGAGGGAGACGTGTGCAGCAAAGCCTCCACCAGGCTTGTGTCCACAGCCCCCGAGGCCAGGGTGGTGTCCTGGAGCAGCTGCAGCCCCAAAGGGGGAGTCCCAGCCCACGCAGGGTGCTGAGCGGACTGTGGGGGATTACGGAGAGCACAGCACTGCGGCCTGTGACCCGGGGCTTCTACTTTCCTGCTTTTGAACTTGTCCCTCAAAAAGTGCAGCCTCACTCTGAAAGTGTCCCGAGCATCCTGGACGGTGCTGTGAGCTGCCCTAGGAATGGTGCTGAGAGCGGGGCACCAGGTTCCGAGAGACGGGGGGGCTGGTGCCCCCGAGACAGGAGGAGCTGTGCCCCCCGGGAGGTCCGAGGGCAGGACCCCCTGCCGGTGGGCCGGTCAGAGACGAGCCCTGCGAGCAGGGGCAACGGCCACTGTGCCGGGCGGCCTACCAGCGAGCCAGGGCCGATCGCAGAGCTGCGGCTCGGAAGCCGCTTGGGGAGCGGAAGGAAAAAGCCTTTGCCCCTTCCTTCCTCCTCCTACTACTAGGTCACTTCAGTCGTGTCCGACTCTGTGCGACCCCGTAGACAGCAGCCCACCGGGCTTCCTTCCTACCGCCAGTCCAAACTGGGGTTTAGTTTTAAATCCTTTACTCAGGGGCAAAGCCCACCACCGCAACACAGCATCTCTTGGCAGCTGGAGAGTCCGGTTCGCAGCTGATCTGCAGGCAGCCCGCTGTGCGCTCCTGGGGGATCAATACCTGCTCTCGGGTAATAAGATACAAGATACCAGCAGCTGATCTCAGAACTGCCGAACATGCTTTTGCAGAGCTGAGTTCCTTACACTCCTTCATTTTCATTTAGCTGTCTTTATGATACCACTATGGGCTTCCCTGGGCGGTCGGTGGGGAAGACTTGTCTGCAACGTAGGAGCCCCAGGAGACGCACGTTCGATCCCGGGGTCAGGAGGATCCCCTGGAGGAGGGCGTGGCAGCCCACTCCAGTGTTCTTGCCATGAAAATCCCACCGACAGAGGAGCCTGGTGGGCCGTAGTCGACGGAGTCACAGAGTCGGACACGACTGAAGCAACTGAGCGTGCGTGCTGGCTGGCATTATACCGTTATAAGTAAACACAAGGGTCTGGCATAAGGCTAAGACCATTGGTATTTTTAAATACTGTGTATTTTACTGATATCTAATTGATATATAGATCTCAGAAGACCATTTCTATATACTGCACTCCACAAGAATAAAATTCACTCCTTTAATCACTCACTCAGTTACTATTTATGTATCCCCTTTCTGCAAAAGGTGAAATAAAAAGAAAAATTTTAACTTGTATTTCTGATCTGCTTGCCATCTAGTGGAGGAAAGAAGCATGTAAATACATGTTTAGAAAGCAATTATAACAGGAATAGTTGCAAAACATTATCTAGAGAAGTCCAAGAGAAAAAGCTGCCTTTGCCAGAAGGATTTGAGTAAGCTTTACTGAAGATTTTATCTGATTTAAATGAAGAGAAAGTGTGAAAGTCGCTCAGTCGTGTCCGACTCGTTGTGACCGCCTAGACCGCAGCATGCCAGGCCTCCCTGTCCATCGCCAACTCCTGGAGTTCACTCAGATTCTTGTCGATTGAGTTGGTGATGCCCTCCAACCATCTCATCCTCTGTCGTCTGCTTTTCAGATGAGTCAGTTGTTCGCATCAGGTGACCAAAGTATTGAGTTTCAGTTTTAGCATCAGTCCTTCCAATGAATATTCAGGACTGATTTCCTTTAGGATGGACTGGTTGGATCTCTTTGTTGTCCAAGGGACTCTCAAGAGTTCTTCAACACCACAGTTCAAAAGCATCAGGTCTTCAGTGCTCAGCTTTCTTTATAGTTCAACTCTCACATCCATACATGACTACTGGAAAAACCATAGCCTTGACTAGATGGACCTTTGTCAGCAAAGCAATGTCTCTGCTAGATTCAGTGCAATCCCTATCAAGCTACTAACGGTATTTTTCACAGAGCTAGAACAAATAATTTCACAATTTGTATGGAAATACAAAAAACCTTGAATAGCCAAAGCAATCTTCCGAAAGAAGAATGGAACTGGAGGAATCAACCTGCCTGACTTCAGGCTCTACCACAAAGCCACAGTCATCAAGACAGTATGGTACTGGCACAAAGACAGAAATATAGGTCAATGGAACAAAATAGAAAGCCCAGAGATAAATCCACGAAGCTATGGTCATAACTTTTCTTCCCAGGAGTACGCGCCTTTTAATTTCATGGCTGCAGTCACCACCTGCAGTGATTTTGGAGAAAAAAAACAATAAAGTCTGTCACTGTTTTCATTGTTTCCCCATCTATTTCCCATGAAGTGATGGGACCGGATGCCATGATCTTAGTTTTCTGAATGTTGAGCTTTAAGACAACTTTTTCACTCTCCTCTTTCAGTTTCATCAAGGTTCTTTAGTTCTTCTTCACTTTCTGCCATAAGGGTGGTGTCATCTGCATATCTGAGGTTATTGATATTTCTTCCAGCAATCTTGATTCTGACCTGTGCTTCATCGAGCCTGGAATTTCTCATGATGTATTCTGCATATAAGTTAAATAAGCAGGGTGACAATATACAGCCTTGACGTACTTCTTTCCCAATTTGGAACCAGTCTGTTGTTCCATGTCCGGTTGTAACTGTTGCTTCCTGACCTTCATACACATTTCTCAGGAGGCAGGTCAGGTGGTCTGGTATTCCCATATCTTGAAGAATTTTCCAGTTTATTGTGATTCACACAGTCAAAGGCTTTGGGGTAGTCAATAAAGCAGAAGTAGATGTCTTTTTGGAACTCTGTTGCTTTTTCCATGATCCACAGGATGGCAATTTGATCTCTGGTTCTTCTGCCTTTTCTAAATCCAGCTTGAACATCTGGAAGTTCACGGTTCACGTACTGTTGAAGCCTGGCTTGGAGAGTTTTGAGCATTACTTTATTAGCATGTGAGAGGAGTGCAATTGTTTGAGCATTCTTTGGCATTGCCTTTCTTTGGGATTGGAAAGAAAACTGACCTTTTCCAGTTCTGTGGCTACTGCTGAGTTTTCAAAATTTGCTGGCATATTGAGTGCAACACTTTCACAGCATCATCTTTTAGGGTTTAAAATAGCTCAACTGGAATTTCGTCACTTCCACTAGCTTTGTTGTAGTGATGCTTCCTAAGGCCCATTTGACTTCATATTCCAGGATGTCTGGTTCCAAGTGAGTGATCATACCATCATGATTATCTGGGTCATGAAGATCTTTTTTTGTATAGTTCTTCTGTATATGGTAATCACGTTTCAAAGTGAAATATGAAATCATATTTCAAAGCATCATCTAGGAAATTATGGTTGTGTATTTTACAAATTAAATGAAGAAATAAGGCTACTAGGTCTTGAAAGTGTGCAGGTTAAATGCCAGATGAATGTTTTGGAAAATATATTTAATGGATTAGAAAAATATTTCAAAAGCTTGATATGTACTTCATAAATATGCAGTTTTCTCCCACAGTTTGATACGATCTATTCCTGGGTAATGTGAATTAAAATTAGCAGATTATGATTAGTGTATGTTCACTTCTGCAGCCTCTGTTCCTTCTCACTCACCATTATTTTCCTTGCTTTATTCTCGGGAACTTTATGGCAAGCAGGAGAAGCAAGGTTCCATTGCCTGGTTGTTACCATTTAAGAAATCGTTACTAAGCAGATAATGTTTTCAGCTTATTTGCTGAAAGTTATTGTGTCATGGGCATTATACTACGTAATGCACAGATATTAAATTGTTAATCCTCTGTCCAGGCTTCCCTGGCGGTGCAGTGGCGAAGAATCCGCTTGCGAATGCAGGAGATGCAGGAAATGAACGTTCAGGCCCCGGTCAGGAAGCCCCCCTGGAGCAGGAAGTGACACGACTCCAGCGCTGGAGCCTGGGAAATCCCTTGACAAAGGCGCCCGGTGGGCTGCAGCGGATGAGTCAGAAGGACTCAGAGAGCAGCCGCAGCGGCAGCGGGAGAGCTGTGCCTAAGGCAGCAGCAGCGGCCTGTTTCCAGTGAAGAGGCCGAAGCTCACCAGCTTCAGTGAAGGGCCACGGAGCCGGTGCGCGGTGGCGTCACCACCCCAGCCAGGGTAACCTCCGTACGTTTTCATGCTTATTTTCCCCAAACATCTAAAGACATGACTAAAACTAATGTCATGCAAAAATATTTTCAGTGGATCACAAACCAACATAGACCACGCTAGCCACACACTAGCCCACCCTTCCATAGGTCCAGTGTATTCCTAAAAACGGAAGCCAGGGCGCCTTGGTTGCTTATAAGCCTTTTTCAATCGCTTATTCATTTCTTCTAAATGGTCTGTATACACGAAAGAAGCTGTGAAAACATAATTTCACCTCACTCCTAAGAACCTTTATTAACATGCAGCAACATTAAACACCCTAGGGACTCACTTACATGCGGAATCTTTGAAAAGCCGCCGACTCGTGAGAGATCGGATTTGTGGTCACGGTGAGAAGTGGACCGTTTCCTGCCCTGTCAGTAAAGAGAGGCCGCCACGGCCACGCGAGACCGAGCCCCGAGGAAACAGGCTGTGAGAACACAGGGTCCCGGCCTCAGATAGGTGGCCAGCATCTCAGAAGGGTGGTAAGCCAGAGTCCCGCGTGTGCCCACACAAAGAAATGTGCTAAATTCCTTAACGTGGGGTATCTGAATTTCTTTCACTCGCAATAACCTTTTGATGTTCAGACTACCCGTCCCTTGTTGCAAAACTTCCCTGTGACCTGTCTCCTCCCCTCGCCCCCTCAGAGCAGTTCCCTGGGGTTACCTGGGATGCTGCCCCCGGGCTTTAAGTCCTAAAATTCCCACTGAATAACACATAGCTCTCAGCTTTTAGGTTGAGAATATTTCTGAGTGCACACCAGCGATGAGGAGTGGAGGGAGGGAGCCTGCGAGGGGTAAAATGTACAGCCCCTCCTTTGCGGGGGCGTATTGTGTCTGCCGGCCACACTGCTGCAGCGGCGACTTCAGAGTCCAGAGAGTAGGTGCTGAGAGCTTTTATCACAAGGAAAACCATTTTCTTCCTTCTTATATCTACAAGAAATGATGGAAGCTAACTAAACATATTCCGGTAATTATTTCACAATCTATGTAATATATTGTGTTATACACTTTCAACTTAAAAGTGCTATATAGAAATTATATCTCAAGACCGGTGGGAAAAAAATTAAACGCAGTTTTTAATCAAGTCTCTGATACATAAAGAGTTGATGGAAGATCTGCCAATTAGGCACTGGGCTATACATAATATGACAGTTTATCTGGTTTAATAAGATACATTATAAAAATAACCAGAGCACAAGTGATGTAACAGCTGGTAGCTCTCATTACACCCCCAACTCTTACATTGGGTGTTGCAACCTAAAGCTAAACTCTTGAACGTTCCCCTCCTTCCTTATTTAGCTGGGCACCCACCAGCTGTTGGATAGGAACGGTAAACAGAGGCAGTGGAGTCTGATGGGAAGAGCCCTGGGAGGAGAGCGATGAGAGGTGGAGGTCCAGGTCAGGTCTGGCTGACTTGTTGTACACCACTGGACAGACAGCAGGCCTCTCTGTACCTCACCTCAGTTCAGTTCAGTCGCTCAGTCGTGTCCGACTCTTTGTGACCCCATGAATCGCAGCGCGCCAGTCCTCCCTGTCCATCACCAACTCCCGGAGTCCACCCAAACCCATGTCCATTGAGTTGTGATTCCATCCAACCATCTCATCCTCTGTCGACCCCTTCTCTTCCCGCCTTCAATCTTTCCCAGAGTCTTTTCCAATGAGTCACTTCTTCACATCAGGTGGCCAAAGTATTGGAGTTTCAGCTTTAGCATCAGTCCTTCCAATGAACACCCAGGACTGATCTCCTTTAGGATGGACTGGTTGGATCTCCTTGCAGTCCAAGGGACTCTCAAGAGTCTTCTCCAATACCACAGTTCAAAAACATCAATTCTTCGGCGCTCAGCTTTCTTTACAGTCCAACTCTCACATCCACACATGACCACAGGATGGAAAAAGCACAGCCTTGACTAGACAGACCTACCAGGTTCCAAATTTGTAAAGGAGAACTGATGACCCTGCCATCTCTGCTTCTAACAAGGGTGAGATTGAAACTTGGTGCTTAATGTGAAAAGACACTGTAGTTATAAGATACTAGCTTTTTTCTTCTTTTGATTAGCCATAAATAACTTCATTTTATCCTTCTTTCCTGATCAGTGCAGACTCTCCATCAAGGTACTGCAAAATCACTAACTAAAGATATGAGTTAGGTATTGCTATGTAACAAACCATCACAAAGCTTAGCAGTTGGACAAAACCACCCCCATTATTATCTCACATAATTTCTGAGTGTTGGGCATTAGGGAGCGGGTTACCTGGCGGTTCTGGCTGAGGATGTCTTGGGAAGCCACGGGCTGGCTCTCAGACAGGGCTGCATGCATGACAGTGTTTGGCCAGAGTTAAAGGATCTGGTTCTAGACTCTCTCACATAGTCAATAGGAGGCCCTGGACCCTCTGCAGCTGCTGACCAGATAACCGTTTCTCAGTATAAGGTCCCTTCCCCTCCATGGCCTTACGGTACGGCAGCTGGCTTCCCCCAGCTGGAGTGGGAGAGACTTACCTCATTAGCGTAAGATCCTCCAAGGCAGTCCGTGTTGCAAATGGCAAAATCCCATTCTTGTCTATGGCTCAGTGGTAGTTTGCTGTGTGTATTGGTAAAGCTTCTTTATCTGTTCCCCTGTTGACGGGCACTTGGGTTGTTCCCTGTCTTGGCGGCTGTCAGTAACGCTGCGGTCAACACTGATGCGCGCGAGTAGTTTTGAGCTGTTGTCATTTTCTTCAGATATATTCCCAGGAGTGAGATTTCCGAGTCATACACAGTTCTGTTTTCAGATGTTTGGAAAACTGCTATATGATTTTCCACTGTGGCTGTGTCAGTGGGCGTTCCCACCAGCAGTGCACAGACTTCCCTTTTTCCTAAGTCCTCCCCGAGGCTTGTTATTTTTCCGAAGTCCTCCCCGAGGCTTGTTATTTTTCCGAAGTCCTCCCCGACGCTTGTTATTTTTCCTACTTCCTCCCCAGCGTTTGTTATTTGTATTCTTTTTGATAACAGCCATTCTGACAGGTGTGAGGTGATATTTCACTGTGGTTTTAATTTGTGTTTCCCTGATAATTAGTCATGTTGAGCATTTTTTCATGTACCTGTTGGCCATCTGTATGTCTTCTCTGCAAAAATGTCTGTTCAATTCTTCTGTCCATTTTTAATTGAGCGGTTTGTACTTTTGATGCTGAGTTATCCCAGCTGTATGTATGTTTTGGATATTCACACTGCATAGATTGGATCATGGGCAAATATCTTCTCTATTCAGGGTTGTCTTTTCATTTCATTGGTGGTTTCTTTGGCTGTGCAAAAGCTTTTAAAGTCTAATTAGATCTGAATGTGATTCTGATATATTTCCTTACCAAAAACATCTAATTATTCTTAGTCTGTTCCAACAGCTTAAACCCTGACAATGAAACTAATGTTATCTTTGGGAGAAACCTCTTAATAAAAGTCTGCATCCACGGGTGTGGTGTTTCTTTGTCATCTCTCATTAGGGCATGCTTATGACATGCCATAGATTTGTAACAGAACGTATCTGTGATTAAATACTTTTCTTCTCATTTCTCTGAAAATTGAATAACCCATACAGAACCTCATTTTGTTTATATAATTATATACATTATTTATTACTTCCCAGCTCTTTTGGACCTTATCTCACATTCTAAATAGCAGGGCAACCAAGAGGAAATCAGTATTTCTATTTGATACAAGATTGTATGTTCTGTATTTATATGAAACAAAACAAAGTTTTTATTTTAAGAGTTGACAGCAGGTTGGGGTAAGAACTATCTTTGGGGAAAATATCCTCATAAGTCACTTATACATCAAAGAAGATTATTGTGTAGATAGATATATGGCATAGATATCATTGATATATATAGATATGTGAATATTGGTGTGTAGTTTATATGATATATTGAATTCAGGAGTTCTCTGTTGGAATTGTCTCTTTTTTAAAAATTGAAGTGCGGTTGACTTACAATGTGTCAGTTTCCGGTGTACAGCAAAGCGATTGATGACAGGCTATTTCAAGGTATTGAATGCAGCTCCCTGTGCTGTGCAGTAGGATCTTGCTGTTTGTTTTATACATAGGCGTTTATATCTGGAGAAGGCAGTGGCACCCACTCCAGTGCTCTCGCCTGGAAAATCCCGTGGACGGAAGAGCCTGGTGGGCTGCAGTCCATGGGGTCACAAAGAGTCGGACACGACTGAGTGACTGCACTTTCACTTTGCACTTTCATGCACTGGAGAAGGAAATGGCGACCCACTCCAGTGTTCTTGCCTGGAGAATCCCAGGGACGGGGGAGCCTGTGGGCTGCCCTCTATGGGGTCACACAGAGTCGGACATGACTGAAGTGACTTAGCAGCAGCAGCAGCAGCAGCAGCAGTTTATACCTGCTAATCCCAAATGCCTAATTTATCCCTCCCCACCCTCTTTCTCCTTTGGTAACCCTGCTTGTTTTCTATGTCTGTGAGTCTGCTTCCATTTTGTAAAGAAGTTCATTTGTACCATATTTTAGATTCCATATGATATCATGTGACATTTGTCTTTCTTTGTGTGACTTATTTCACTCAGCAGTATAATCTCTAGGTCTGTCCATGTTGATGCAAATGGTGTTATTCCATTCTCTTTTCTGGCTGAGTAATATTCCACCATAAATATGTACCATAGCTTCTTATCCACTCGTGTGTCGATAGGCACTTAGGTTGCTTTCATATCTTAACTTGGAGACAGCAATGGCACCCCACTCCAGTACTCTTGCCTGGAAAATCCCGTGGATGGAGGACCCTGGTAGGCTGCAGTCCATGGGGTCGCGAAAAGTCGGACACGACTGAGAAACTTCACTTTCACTTTGCACTTTCATGCATTGGAAAAGGAAATGGACATAGATTTGTAACAGAACGTATCTGTGATTAAATACTTTTCTTCTCATTTCTCTGAAAATTGAATAACCCATACAGAACCTCATTTTGTTTATATAATTATATACATTATTTATTACTTCCCAGCTCTTTTGGACCTTATCTCACATTCTAAATAGCAGGGCAACCAAGAGGAAATCAGTATTTCTATTTGATACAAGATTGTATGTTCTGTATTTATATGAAACAAAACAAAGTTTTTATTTTAAGAGTTGACAGCAGGTTGGGGTAAGAACTATCTTTGGGGAAAATATCCTCATAAGTCACTTATACATCAAAGAAGATTATTGTGTAGATAGATATATGGCATAGATATCATTGATATATATAGATATGTGAATATTGGTGTGTAGTTTATATGATATATTGAATTCAGGAGTTCTCTGTTGGAATTGTCTCTTTTTTAAAAATTGAAGTGCGGTTGACTTACAATGTGTCAGTTTCCGGTGTACAGCAAAGCGATTGATGACAGGCTATTTCAAGGTATTGAATGCAGCTCCCTGTGCTGTGCAGTAGGATCTTGCTGTTTGTTTTATACATAGGTGTTTATATCTGGAGAAGGCAGTGGCACCCACTCCAGTGCTCTCGCCTGGAAAATCCCGTGGACGGAGGAGCCTGGTGGGCTGCAGTCCATGGGGTCACAAAGAGTCGGACACGACTGAGTGACTGCACTTTCACTTTGCACTTTCATGCACTGGAGAAGGAAATGGCGACCCACTCCAGTGTTCTTGCCTGGAGAATCCCAGGGACGGGGGAGCCTGTGGGCTGCCCTCTATGGGGTCACACAGAGTCGGACTTGACTGAAGTGACTTAGCAGCAGCAGCAGCAGCAGCAGCAGCAGTTTATACCTGCTAATCCCAAATGCCTAATTTATCCCTCCCCACCCCCTTTCTCCTTTGGTAACCCTGCTTGTTTTCTATGTCTGTGAGTCTGCTTCCATTTTGTAAAGAAGTTCATTTGTACCATATTTTAGATTCCATATGATATCATGTGACATTTGTCTTTCTTTGTGTGACTTATTTCACTCAGCAGTATAATCTCTAGGTCTGTCCATGTTGATGCAAATGGTGTTATTCCATTCTCTTTTCTGGCTGAGTAATATTCCACCATAAATATGTACCATAGCTTCTTATCCACTCGTGTGTCGATAGGCACTTAGGTTGCTTTCATATCTTAACTTGGAGACAGCAATGGCACCCCACTCCAGTACTCTTGCCTGGAAAATCCCGTGGATGGAGGACCCTGGTAGGCTGCAGTCCATGGGGTCGCGAAAAGTCGGACACGACTGAGAAACTTCACTTTCACTTTGCACTTTCATGCATTGGAAAAGGAAATGGCAACCCATTGCAGTGTTCTTGCCTGGAGAATCCCAGGGACGAGGGAGCCTGGTGGGCTGCCTTCTATGGGGTCACACAGAGTCAGACACGACTGAAGCGACTTAGCAGCAGCAGCAGCAGCATATCTTGACTATTGTTAATAGTACTGAAATGAAATTGGGTTGTATGTGTCTTTTTGAATTATAGTTTTCTCCAGATATATGCCCAGGAGTGGAATTGTAGGTAACTCTTTTATTTTTAGTTTTTTAAGTAACCTCCATACTATTTTCCACAGTGGCTATACACATTTACATTCCCACTAACAGTGTAAGGGGGCTTCCCAGGTAGCTCAGCTGGTAAGGAACCGCCTGTAATGCAGGAGACCCTGTTTCGATTCCTGGGTCAGGAAGATGCTCTGGAGAAGGGACAGGCTGCCCACTCCAGGATTCTTGGGCTTCCCTGGTGGCTCCATCGGTAAAGAATCCACCTGCAGTGTGGGAGCCCTGGGTTTGATCTCTGTGTTGGGAAGATCCCCCTGGGGGAGGGCCTGGCAACCCACTCCAGTATTCTTGCCTGGAGAATTCCATGGACAGAGGAGCCTGGTGGGCTACAGTCCATGGGGTCACAAAGAGTCAGACATGACGGAGCGATTAAGCACACAACAGTGTAAGAGAGCTCCCTTCTGTTGGGCTTGTTTATAAAACACTTTACAGATAATTCTTAAGAAACTTAATAGATATTTCTTTCAGCAGAAGCTGGCTATAGATAAAGAAATAAAGCTTGAGTTGATTATTTCCTTCCCTCTAATCATTAATGAGAACCAGTTAATGCCCTTCAATTTCCTAATTCCAGGGAGATGCTTGAGAAGCAGTGAAAATATCAAGACTGTTCCGATGTGAGCCTCCCCAGAGGAGGCAGGATAGGAAATTGGCTCGGTACCAAGAGGCACCCGCAGCCAGCCTGGTGACAGAGACCAAGTAGAGCTTAAGCTCTTTGTGAAACAACTGAAGAGGCACATCTCAAACCATTGTAACAGCAAGCAGTTTCTCTTTCTCTACTTCTGCATGTTCATTCTCCTTTCCTTTCACAACTGAGCTGTTAATAACATATGTGAAAATCACGGCAGATGGAGCACTTTATCATTCTCTTTTTTTACAGCTTATAGAGGTCATAAAGACATGCCATAGTTTACTCAAGCACATTCCTTGGTAGAAGCGCTTGGTGACTTTTAATACAGTTATCAACAAGCAATCATGAATATTTATGTTTTCATTTTGTGACAGAAGTATCTTTGCAGGAAATTACCAGATATGGGATTGCTGAGCTACATAGTAAATATGTATTTAGTTTTTTGTTAGGTGTTGCCAAATTCTCCTCCAAAACAGTTGCAACTGTTTTATTTCCACCAGAAATGCATCAGAGCGTCTGTTTCTGCAGTATTTAGCCAAGCGATGCTGTCACCCTTTTAATATTGCTAGTTCTCATGTTTGGGAAATGTACCTTAGTGTGATTTTTCAAAAACTCTTTTTTGGAGGTTCTTTGTAATAAAAGTTTGTTTATTATTCGGATGTAATTGCTTTATAATGCTGTGCTATTTCCGCTGCACAGCAATGCGAATCAGCCATGTATACATATATGTACACACATGCCCAGTAGTGGAATTGCTGAATCCTGGTAGTTCTGTGTTTCATTTTGTAAGGAACTTCTGCTCTCCACAGTAGCTGTACCAATTTACGTTCCCACCAACAGTTTAAAGGGTTCCCTTTTCTCCACACCCTTCCCGGCATTTGTTGTTTATGGATTCTTTTAAAAAATATTTATTATTCAAACATTTAGTTAAAATATTTATTTTATTTATTTATCTTAGTTGCAGCATGCTTGTCCTGGCATGTGAACTCTTGGTTGCAGAAAGTGGAGTCTAGTTCCATGACCAGGGATTGAACTTGGGCCCCTTGCATTGGGAGTGCAGAGTCTTAGCCACTGAACCACCAGGGAAGTCTGGTGATCCCTGTTTGTAGATTTTTTAAAGATGGCCATTCTGGCCACTGTGAAGTCAGCTCAGTTCAGTCTCTCAGTCGTGTCCGACTCTTTATGACCCCATGGACTGCAGCATACCAGGTTTCCCAGTCCATCCCCATCTTTTGCTCAAACTTATGTCCATTGAGTCGGTGATGCCATCCAACCATCTCATACTCTGTCATCCCCTTCTCCTCCTGCCTTAAACCTTTCCCAGCATCAGGGTCTTTTCCAATGACTCAGTTCTTTGCATCAGGTGGCCAAAGTATTGGAGCTTCAGCTTCAGCATCAGTGCTTCCAATGAATATTCAGGACTGATCTCCTTCAGGATGGACTGGTTGGATCTCCTAGCAGTCCAAGGGGCTCTCAAGAGTCTTCTCCAACACCACAATCCAAAGCATCAACTCTTCAGCACTCAGCTTTCTTTATCGTCCAACTCTCACATCCATGCATGACTACTTGAAAAACCATAGCTTTGACTATATGGACCTTAGTCGGCAAAGTAATATCTCTGCTTTTGAATATGCTATGTAGGTTGGTCAAAGCTTTTCTTCCAAGCAGCAAGCGTCTTTTAATTTCATGGCTGCAGTCACCATCTGCAGTGATTTTGGAGCCCAAGAAAGTAAAATCTGTCATGGTTTCCACTGTTTCCCCATCTATTTGCCAGGAAGTGATGGGACCAGATGCCTTGATCTTAGTTTTTTGAATGTTCAGTTTTAAAGTAGCTTTTTCACTCTCCTCTTTCAGTTTCATCAAGCTCTTTAGTTCCTGTTCAGTTTCTGCCATAAGGGTGGTGTCTTTGAAGTAGCAATGTGTGTGAGGTAGTGAGAGGTAGTACTTCATTGCACTTGTGATTTGCCTTTCTCTGATAATTACCAACGTTGAGCATCTTTTCACACGCCTCTTGGCCATTGTATTTCTTCTTTGGAGAAATGTCTGTCTAGGTCTTTGGCTCATTTTTTTATTGGATTGTTTGTTTTTCTCATATTAAGCTCCATGAGCCGTTTGTATATTTTGGAGATTAATCCTTTATCTGTTGTTGCATTTGCAAATCTTTTATCTCATTTTGAGGGTTGTGTTTTCATCTTGTTTATGATTTCCTTTACTGTGAGAAAGCTTTTAAGTTTAATTTGGTTCCACTTGTTTATTTTTGTTTTTTTAATTTTCATTATTCTAGGAGGTGGGTCAAAGAAGATCTTGCTGTGGTTTATGTTAACGAGTGATTTTCCTATATTTTCTTCCAAGAGTTTGACAGTATCTGTGTTACACTTAGGTCTTTAATCCATTTTGACTTGATTGTTGTGTGTGGTGTTAGAAGTGTTCTAATTTCATTCTTTTACATGCAGCTGTAGGACATGGTGCCATCCATCTCCCAGGGCCACCTACTGAAAGGCTTTCTTGTCTCCATTGTATAATCTTGCCTCCTTTGTCATAGATTAGGTGACCACAGGTGCAAGGGTTTATCTCTGGCCCTTCTGTTTTACACCATTCATCTATATTTCTGTCTTTGAACCAGTTCAGACAGTGAGTCACTTCAATCACTCAGTCGTGTCCAACTCTTTGTAACCCCATGGACTGTAGCATGCCAGGCCTCCCTGTCCATCACCAACTCCTGAGGCTTACCCAAACTCATGTCCATTGAGTCAGTGAGGCCATCCAATCATCTCAACTTCTGTCGTCCCCTTCTCCTCCTGCCTTCAATCTTTCCCAGCATCAGGGTCTTTTCCAGTGAGTCAGTTGTTCACATCAGGTGGCCAAAGTATTGCAGTTTCAGCTTCAGTATCAGTCCTTCCAATGAATATTCAGGACTGATTTCCTTTTGGATTAACTGGTTTGATCTCCTTGCCAACCAAGGGACTCTCAAGAGTCTTCTCCAACACCACAGTTCAAAAGCATCAGTTCTTCAGCACTCAGCTTTCTTCACAGTCCAACTCTCACATCCCTACATGACCACCAGAAAAACCACAGCCTTGACTAGACGGACCTTTGCTGGGAAAGTAACATTTCTGCTTTTCAATATGCTTCCAGGTTGGTCACAACTTTTCTTCCAAAGAGCAAGCGTCTTTTAATGTCATGGCTGCAGTCACAATCTACAATGGTTTTGGAGCCCAAAAAATAAAGTCTGACACTGTTTCCACTATTTCCCCATCTATTTGCCATGAAGTTATGGGACCAGATGCCAAGATCTTAATTATCTGAATGTTGAGTTTTAAGCCAACTTTTTCACTCTCCTCTCTCACTTTAATCAAGAGGCTCTTTAGTTCTTCCTTGCTTTCTGCCATAAGGGTGGTGTCATCTGCATTACTGAAGTCATTGATATTTCTTCTGGCAATCTTGATTCCAGCTTGTGTTTCTTCCAGCCCAGAGTTTCTCATGATGTACTCTGCACATAAGTTAAATAAGCAGGGTGACAATATACAGCCTTGATGAACTCCTTTTCCTATTTGGAACCAGTCTGTTGTTCCATGTCCAGTTCTAACTGTTGCTTCCTGACCTGCATACAGATTTCTCAAGAGGCAGGTCAGGTGGTCTGGTACTCCCATCTCTTTCAGAATTTTCCACAGTTCATTGCGATTCACACAGTCAAAGGCTTTGGCATAGTCAATACAGCAGAAATAGATGTTTTTCTGGAACTCTCTTGCTTTTTTGATGACCCAATGGATGTTGGAAATTTGATCTCTGGTTCCCCTGCCTTTTCAAAATTGAGCTTGAACATATGGAAGTTCACAGTTCATGTGCTGTTCCAGCCTGGCTTAGAGAATTTTGAGCATTACTTTGCTAGCGTGTGAGATGAGTGCAATTGTGTGGTAGTTTGAACATTCTTTGGCATTGCCTTTCTTTGGGATTGGAATGAAAACTGACCTTTTCTACTCACATTGCCACTGCTGAGCTTTCAAAATTTGCTAGTATATTGAGTGCAGCAATTTCCCAGCATCATCTTTTAGGTTTTGAAATAGCTCAACTGGAATTCCATCACCTCCACTAGCTTTGTTTGTAACGATGCTTTCTAAGTCCCACTTGACTTTGCATTCCAGTATATCTGGCTCTAGGTGACTGATCATGCCATCGTGATTATCT
>SJYR01004817.1:12386-23885 GCA_006410655.1 Kobus ellipsiprymnus
TCTTGGCAAAACTCTATTAGTCTTTGCCCTGCTTCATTTCGCATTCCAAGGCCAAATTTGCCTGTTACTCCAGGTGTTTCTTGACTTCCTACTTTTGTATTCCAGTCCCCTATAATGAAAAGGACATCTTTTTTGGGTGTTAGTTCTAAAAGATCTTGTAGGTCTTCATAAAACCGTTCAGCTTCAGTTTCCTCAGTGTTACTGTTTGATGCATAAACTTGAATAACTGTGATATTGAATGGTTTGCCTTGGAGACGAACAGAGGTCATTCTGTCATTTTTGAGATTGCATCCAGGTACTGCATTTCGAACTCTTCTGTTGACCATGATGGCTGCTCCATTTCTTCTGAGGGATTCCTGCCCGCAGTAGTAGTTGTAATGGTCATCTGAGTTAAATTCACCCATTCCAGTCCATTTTAGTTCGATGATTCCTAGAATGTTGACATTCACTCTTACCATCTCTTGTTTGACCACTTCTAATTTGCCTTGATTCATGGACCTGACATTCCAGGTTCCTATGCAATAGTGCTCTTTACAGCATCGGATCTTGCTTCTATCACCGGTCACATCCACAACTGGGTATTGTTTTTGCTTTGGCTCCATCCGTTCATTCTTTCTGGAGTTATTTCTCCACTGACCTCCAGTAGCATATTGGGCACCTCATGACCTGGGGAGTTCCTCTTTTGTTATCCTATCAGTTTGCCTTTTCCTACTGTTCATGGGGTTCTCAAGGCAAGAATACTGAAGTGGCTTGCCATTCCCTTCTCCAGTGGACACATTCTGTCAGGCCTCGCCACCATGACCCGCCCGTGTTGGGTTGCCCTGCAGGCATGGCTTGGTTTCATTGTGTTAGACAAGGCTGTGGTCCTAGTGTGATTAGACTGACTAGTTTTCTGTGAGTATGGTTTCAGTGTGTCTGCCCTCTGATGCCTTCGTGCAACACTTACCATCTTACTTGGGTTTGTCTTACCTTGGGTGTGGGGTATGTCTTCACGGCTGCTCCAGCAAAGCACAGCTGCTGTTCCTTACCTTGGATGAGAGGTATCTCCACCACCGCCCTTCCTGACCTTCAACATGGGATAGCTCCTCTAGGCCCTCCTGCGCCCGCGCAGCCATCACTCCTTGGTAAGGATTAAGAATCTGCCATAGCCAACAACAGAGAAAATGTGCAGCCAGACACCCAAACAGATTGGCACTGAATTTTGTACCCATGTTTACTTTGTCATTACTAGATTCAATAATAAGAACTTGAACTAGAAGACTGGACGTTGATTATTTTCATTCTTTGTTCTTAGTGGCTTGAACACGGGAGTAGACTGTAGCTGGGTCATCAGCCTCACACAGAAACTAAGTGGGCTTTTAGATTCTGAACTCTTCCCATTTTGAATCCTTTAACTCTTCTTCCTTGGAAGTGCATCTTCTCAACGGAGGGGAGGGTGCTGCCTTTGTGTTGACTGGGCCCCAGTTCATGGGGAGAGGCCAGGTCACCACAAAATCATGTGGCTCTGAGGAATTTTGTTTGGTGAGTCTGTGTTTGAGAACCTCCAGTAAAGTGCATGGAAAGCTGCTCCAAATTCCTTGTATTCCAGTTTCTCCTGACCCAGTTTCTCCTGACCCTTCATTCAATAGGAAATAGGATAACCTGATGCTTCTATGGAGTGGTTGCTGCCGCGGGTCTTTAGATTTCACATGAGTACCATTATGGGGAAGGCAGTAAAGGGATAACTTGATTACAAGTCTAAAATAAGATCTGCAATGTTACAGGCTGATTTTGTTCATTCAAAATTAATTTGTTGAAACTCGAACCCTGCCAGTACCTCAGAGTGAAGCTGTATTTGTAGACAGACCATTTTTTGTTGTTCAGGAACTCAGTCATGTCTGACTCTTTGAGACCCCATGGACTGTAGCACAACAGGCTTCCTTCTCCTTTACTATCTCCCTGAGTTTGCTCAGAATCATGTCCATTGAGTTGATAATGCCACCCAACCTTCTCATTCTCTGTCACCCCCTTCTCTTCTAGCCTCAATCTTTTCCAGCATCAGGGTCTTTTCCAGTGAGTTGGCTCTTTTCATTAAGAGGCCAAAGGATTGGAGCTTCAGCTTCAGTATCAGTCCTTCTAATGATTATTTACGGTTGATTTCCTTTACGATTGACTGATATGTTCTCCTTGCTGTCCAAGGGAATCTCAAGAGGCTTCTCCAGCACCACACTTTGAAAGCATCAATTCTTTGGTGTTCAGCCTCCTTTATGGTCCAACTCTCACATCCATACATGACTCCTGGAAAAATTATAACTTTAATTATACAGATGTTTGTCAGCAAAATGATGTCTCTGCTTTTTAATACTCTTTCTAAGTTCATCTTAGCTTTTCTTCCAAGGAGCAAGTGTCTTTTAATTTCATGGCTGCAGCACCATCCACAGTGATTCTGGAGCCCAAGAATATAAAATCTGTCACTGTTTCCATTTTTTCCTCATCTATTTGCCATGAAGTGATGGTACCAAATGGCACGATTTTAGTTTTTTAAATGTTGAGTTTTAAGCCAGCTTATTTACTCTCCTCTTTCACCTTCACTGAGAGGCGTTTCAGTTCCACTTTACTTTCTGCCTAATATTAGGGTGATGTCATCTGCATATCTGAAGTTATCGATATTTCTCCCAGCAATCTTGATTCCAGTGTGAGCTTCATCCAGCATGGCATTTCACATGATGTACTCTGCACATAAGTTAAATAAGCAGGGTGACAGCCTTGACATACTCCTTTCCCAATTTGGAACCCATCTGTTGTTCCATGTCCAGTTCTAAGTGTTGTTTCTTGACCACATACAGATTTCTCAAGAGGCAGAATTTTCCACAGATGATGGCAATTTGATCTTTCATTCTTCTGCCTTTTCTAAATCTAGCTTATACTTGTGGACATTCTCAATTCACATACTGTTGAAGCCTAACTTGAAGAATTTTGAGCATTACCTTTCTAACATGTGAAATTTGTGCAACTGTGCAGTAGTTTGAACACTCTTTGTCATTGACCTTCTTTGGGATTAGAATGAAAACTGACCTTTTCCAGTCCTGTGGCCACTACTGAGTTTTCCAAATTTGTTGGCATATTGAGTTTAGCTCCTTAATCTTTTAGGATTTGAAATAGCTCAGCTGAAACTCCATCACTGCTGGGAGCCAGCACGGGAGATCCCACCCATGAGAAGGTCATGCAAAGGAGACCTGATAAGCAAGGCTTCAGGACTTGTGGGGCCCCCTGGACCTGCTCGAGCATCTACCCCAAACATCAGTATCTGTCTGTCTTACTATGTTATGCCTTTCACCAACTCTTTTGACATTAACAGGGGGTTATCCCTGACCACCTTTCTCTGGAAAAAAATTAACTTAGGGCTCTAGTTGATAAATCTGAACATAAAAGGAGTATTTCAATTCAAACCCCCTGTTATCATTCTAGCTTACTCGGCAGGTTTATCCAGACTCTTGCAACATTGTTGAACCAATGCTTGCTGCCACGTTCTCACATCCCTTATCCATTGTGTTCCTGAGAGTTCATATAGTCAGGATGTAGGAAAAAACAAGCAGTAGCCTTAGCATTAGCAACATTAGACTTTGAATTAATAAGTTCTTTCTTTGCTGTAACCCACTAAATCTTTGCTTCATAAAAATGTAACTCTGTACTTTAAGAGTGACACAGGCTAGGAATTTAAGAAGAAACACTTCAAGGGAAAATTATTGTTCTGGCTGACCAACCTTTATCAAAAAGAGGTCAAAAAATATCAACAGGCCTCCAGGCCAGAAGATAATGTACAAAAAATAAGACTCTTGCAGGAAGGAACCAGGTATCAATAAAAGTTAATACTGATGGAATGTTGAGTTGACTCTGCATTTTTCACTTTGCTCAATGTACAACTCAGGGTATAAAAGCCCTCTCTAAAAATAAAGTGATGGGCCTCCCTCACTGAAGCTTGGTCACCTCGTGTCATTTATTCATTCATTCACCAACATCGTCCATCCTGAGGATATCTGTGGACTCTGTTGAGGCTGGACCCCGGCACATCACCTCCACTAGCTTTGTTCATAGTAATGCTTCCTAAGGCCCATTTAACTTCACACTCCAGGATGTCTGGCTCTAGGTGCATGATCACACCATTGTGATGATCTGGGTCATGAAAATCTTTTTTGTATAGTTTTCTGTGTGTTCTTGCCACCTTTTCTTAATATCTTCTGCTTCTGTTAGGTCCATACCATTTCTGTCCTTTATTTTGCCCATCTTGACCTTTTAAAGAGGTAATTACTTTAAAATGAGACTTTTATGGTTGGTCCTATTCTAATGCGATCTTTGTAAAAGAGATCAGAACACATAGATGGGTATCTGGGATGTACTCACACAGAGGAAAGACCACAGATGAGNTTTTAAAGAGGTAATTATTTTAAAATGAGACTTTTATGGTTGGTCCTATTCTAATGCGATCTTTGTAAAAGAGATCAGAACACATAGATGGGTATCTGGGATGTACTCACACAGAGGAAAGACCACAGATGAGGAGAAAGGCCTTGGAAGGAATTAAACCTGTGGATGCATTGAACTTGGACTCCAGACTCCAAAGTTGTGAGACAATAAACATCTGCTGGTTAAGTCCCCCTGGTCTGTGGCCATATGTCAGGCCTAGTGTGTGTATGCTAAGTTGCTTCAGTTGTGTCTGACTCTCTGTGACACTATAGTCTAATGCCCACCAGGCTCCTCTGTCCTTGGGATTCTCCAGGCAAAAATAGTGGAGTGGCTGCCATGCACTCCTCCAGAGGATCTTCTCAACCCAGGGGTTGAATCTCTTCTTCTATGGCTCCTGCATAGCAAGCAGATTCTTTACTTCTGAGCCACCAAGGAAGTCCTAGCAAACTAACCTAAGTTCAAGATGCTCTTAGAAACTCTGATGAGTAAGGATTGCTTTCCACAGGGAGAGACACTTGAACTTCTGCTAGGAGAAAGACTAGTGAGTAGCCCTGAGTATCCAGTAGAAAATAAACCCCCGAGGAAGTGGGAAGAGAATTAAGGAATTTAAACAGGAAACTCATAGGATCTTTTTGACTTTCTGGTAGATAAACCTAGCTACAGTGTGGATAAAAATGAGGAGCTTGGATCCACAAAGTAGACAGAGAACAAGTGCCTTCATGTCTAAGGGCAAAATACAGGAGGTAAGCTATTGCTAACAGCCAGATCTTAGTGTGATCCACAGGTGCCTGGAGAATGCCAGGTCTACTGAGAGGCTGGGAAGCTGGGGTTTGGGTGGGCCTGAGAGCCTTAACTGGCTGCTTCTGAAGTGAGCCTGAATGGACAGAAAATTAAAGGGGTCTGGGGAGGGTTGGGAGGTGAGGAGCTGGATAGAGTGATTTTAGACAGCTTCTCTGAGAAATTTGGCAGAGAAAGTCTGGAGGGAATTTGACTGGGAGACAGTGGCCATCTGGAGAGATGGATTTGTAGATTCCTTCAACTTAGATCCTTTTAACTGTCCACAGTGCTTCTCACTTTGAGAAGATAGCAGCAGCACCTGGGAACTTTGGGAAATGGAAATTCTCAGCCCCTCCCCCAAGCTACTGAATCAGACACTCTGGTTGGGAGGCAGAGAACCACCTACTGGGATATGATCTAAGAGGTGGGGATGGATGCACTGGAGTCTATAAGAGGGGAGTAATGAATAAATCTGAGAAATGTTCAGCCAGGATATCATGGCCAAGCTTTATGAGGTTGTTTCTTAAGTTACATGTTCAAAGATGATTGATTTTTGATGTGTTTATTCCTCTCCATCCACTCCCAACACATGCCATGCCCCACGTTGATTTTTTGTAACATATATTTGTGCACTCAGTTTATTTGAGAATTTTTAAAAAAAATAGTAACTTCTTTCTATAGTAACCTCCTTGTTATATGATTATTCAAATCTTTGTAGTTTTAAACTCTGAAATCAATTTGTCTCCTTTAGATTGACCTCCATATACCCATCATCATTTGCAAAGTATTTATTAATTCATACTTTTGAAAATTTTGGCATAATTATGATTCACCAATTATACAGCTTTAGTTTTTACTTAGCTGTGTTTCTCATGCCTCTGAGTTCAACAATGATGTCTTCTTTATATTACCCTTCATCATCACTTGCAAATGTGGATGGTAATAAAAATTGAAGACCACATTCTCCCAAATGTTAAATACAGGGCTTAGCACTTAACAGAGGTTAATAATTGGACTACCATTATCAGAATGACTACAATTATGACATTGTTAATCAAGATTAGCCCACGAGATCTGGGCTATGCTAGATCTATTTATTTGATAGTTTCAGGCATTCCTTCAGCTCTAGCCAGCCTCTGACTGTGTGAACTTGATGTTGTTTAGTTTTATAAGTCTCATGTGCAAAAAGACTCTTTTGTTATTTTCTTTCTTAGTAACAACTATAAAATAGCCATAATCTTTTCCTCATGTATAGTCTGCCTGAAAATGTACTTAAATTCTATAAAGCTTTATACTAATTTAAACTACAATGGCACCATAGTTTGTGCTTGTCATTATCCTTCCTAGGCTTTGTCACTTCCATGGCAACACACAGTGTATTTTACTTTGTTTATAAATTATTTATGCTGAGCAATAAACTAGTTTTTATGAATATTCAACAATGCCTTCTAAGTGGTGAAATGTTCTGAGCTTTCTCTTAAATCATTCCCACATACAACTTCTGAATTAATCCTTTGAAGTAAAGCTCTGATCTTGTCACTCCCCTGCTCAAAAATCATCAATGACTCTTGGCTATTTACCAACTAAAGCTCACTTCTTGGTCTGATTTCTGCCTCCTTGATGTGTTTTTAGAGCCTTATTACATTATATCTAACTTCCTGATGTTACCAAGACCAAGCTTGTACTACTCCCTGTGGGACAGGCCAATACATTGAGAAACGAGTTGCTGGGGCAAGGAATAAAAACTATTCAAAAAACCAACAATACATTAAAAAGATCATACACCATGACCAAGTGGGCTTTATCCCAGGGATGCAAAGATTCTTCAATATCCGCAAATCAATCAATGTAATTCACCACATTAACAAATTGAAAAATAAAAGCCATATGATTATCTCAATAGATGCAGAGAAAGCCTTTGGCAAAATTCAACATCCATTTTGACAAAAACTCTCCAGAAAGCAGGAATAGAAGGAACATACCTCAACATAATAAAAGCTATATATGACAAACCCACAGCAAACATTATCCTCAATGGTGAAAAATTGAAAGCATTTCCCCTAAAGTCAGGAACAAGACAAGGGTGCCCACTCTCACCGCTACTATTCAACATAGTTCTGGAAGTTCTGGCCACAGCAATCAGAGCAGAAAAAGAAATACAAGGAATCCACATTGGAAAAGAAGAAGTAAAACTCTCACTGTTTGCAGATGACATGATCCTCTACATAGAGAACCCTAAAGACTCCACCAGAAAATTACTAGAGCTAATCAACGAATATAGTCAAGTTGCAGGATATAAAATCAACACACAGAAATCCCTTGCATTCCTTTACACTAATAATGAGAAAGAAGAAAAAGAAATTAAGGAAACAATTCCATTCACCATTGCAACGAAAAGAATAAAATACCTAGGAATATATCTACCTAAAGAAACCAAAGACTTATATATAGAAAACTATAAAACACTGATGAAAGAAATCAAAGAGGACACTAATAGATGGAGAAATATTCCATGTTCATGGATTGGAAGAATTAATATTGTAAAAATGAATATACTACCCAAAGCAATCTACAAATTCAATGCAATTCCTATCAAACTACCAGCAGTATTTTTCACAGAACTAGAACAAATAATTTCAAGATTTATATGGAAATACAAAAAACCTCGAATAGCCAAAGCAATCTTGAGAAAGAAGAATGGAGCTGGAGGAATCAACTTGCCTGACTTCAAGCTCTACTACAAAGCCACAATCATCAAGACAGTATGGTACTGGCACAAAGACAGAAATATAGATCAATGGAACAAAATAGAAAGCCCAGAGATAAACCCACACACCTACGGACACCTTATCTTTGATAAAGGAGGCAAAGATATACAATGGAGTAAAGACAATCTCTTTAACAAGTGGTGCTGGGAAAATTGGTCAACCACTTGTAAAAGAATGAAACTAGATCACTTTCTAACACCACACACAAAAGTAAACTCAAAATGGATTAAAGATCTAAATGTAAGACCAGAAACTATAAAACTCCTCGAGGAGAACATAGGCAAAACACTCTCCGACATAAATCACAGCAGGATCCTCTATGATCCACCCCCCAGAATTCTGGAAATTAAAGCAAAAATAAACAAATGGGATCTAATCAAAATTAAAAGCTTCTGCACAACAAAGGAAAATATAAGCAAAGTGAAAAGACAGCCTTCTGAATGGGAGAAAATAATAGCAAATGAAGCAACTGACAAACAACTAATCTCAAAAATATACAAGCAACTTATGCAGCTCAATTCCAGAAAAATAAATGACCCAATCAAAAAATGGGCCAAAGACCTAAATAGACATTTCTCCAAAGAAGACATACGGATGGCTAACAAACACATGAAAAGATGCTCAACATCACTCATTATCAGAGAAATGCAAATCAAAACCACAATGAGGTACCACTTCACACCAGTCAGAATGGCTGCGATCCAGAAGTCTGCAAGCAATAAATGCTGGAGAGGGTGTGGAGAAAAGGGAACCCTTTTACATTGTTGGTGGGAATGCAAACTAGTACAGCCACTATGGAGAACAGTGTGGAGATTCCTTAAAAAATTGCAAATAGAATTGCCTTATGACCCAGCAATCCCACTGCTGGGCATACACACCGAGGAAACCAGAATAGAAAGAGACACATGTACCCCAATGTTCATCGCAGCACTGTTTATAATAGCCAGAACATGGAAACAACCTAGATGTCCATCAGCAGATGAATGGATAAGAAAGCTGTGGTACATATACACAATGGAGTATTACTCAGCCATTAAAAAGAATACATTTGAATCAGTTCTAAGGAGATGGATGGAACTGGAGCCGATTATACAGAGTGAAGTAAGCCAGAAAGAAAAACACCAATACAGTATACTAACGCATATATATGGAATTTAGAAAGATGGTGATGATGACCCTGTATGTGAGACAACAAAAGAGACTCAGATCTAGAGAGTGAACTTTTGGACTCTGGGGGAGAGGGAGAGGGTGGGATGAGATGGGAGAATGGCACTGAAACATGTATACTATCATGTAAGAAACGAATTGCCAGTCTATGTCTGATGCAGGATGCAGGATGCTTGGGGCTGGTGCATGGGGAGGACTCAGAGAGATGTTATGGGGTGGGAGGTGGGAGGGGATTCATGTTTGGGAACGCATGTACACTCGTGGTGAATTCATGTCAATGTTTGGCAAAACCAATACAGTATTGTAAAGTAAACTAAAGTTAAAATAAAAATTAAAAAATAAAAAAAAGATTTAATCAGTAAAAAAAAACAAAACAAACAAACAAACATATAAACAAAACAGCAGACTGAGAAGATAGTGAACTAGTGACCTGAAGAACTATCTTCAGGTGAAATTATAATTAAGGCTTCTTTTATAGTTAAAAATGAGGGAGTAAAATCAAACATTTCCTGAATCTGGTCAGCCTTGGAGAGGTTGTTAAATTCTTCCTTCTTGTAGCCATTTACAGGTGGGCCTTGTCCTGTGAGATAAAGAAAGTTATTTCAGCTTAATGCTTATTACCTGGAAGGCAGGGTTCCCTGAAATGGGCCATCATGTATAATTTAAGCTTATAGACAACAACAAATGATTAATTTGTAGTGGAATACAAAAGTTCTCCCCTAGTACACTAACATGCTCTGAGAATGCTTTGCCTACCAACAACAGAATGATACATTAAAATGGCATAAACAACAAAAAAATTCTATCATAAAAAATAAAGAAGCTGAGGGACAGTGGTGGTTTAATTTAAAGTTTTATCATCATGGGCTGGCTCACCTTCTGTGCAGCAATCTCCATATTCCCCTGTTACCTCTAGCATGAGTATTTTCAGTTAAATTGTCACACTGTACAAAGAGAAGACAGGAAATCCCCATCTGTCATCAAGAATGAGAAAATATTTCCCAGGGCCTTCCAGCAAACTTCCTTTGATCTCTGCTGGGCTGAGTGTCTTTCACACCCTACTGAAACCACACACATAGTGAGGGGACTGAGACCCTTACACTGTCTGGATGGTGAATACGCTACTCCTGGCTCAGGGAAGAGTCCAGCTTCCCACAAAAGAAGATCATGATTGTTGAGAGGACAATGCAGGAGATCAGGGTTCAGCTGCTAAGGAAAGGACCAACTGTCTTGCTCATTAACTAAGCTGTTCATTTTAAAATGGAGACTAAATATAAAAACCTGTTTTGTCACAACAATTACACTGAATAGCATGCAGCAACACTCACCCTTGAAAAGCCTTTATAACATATATAGTGTATACTGTATAGTATATGTTGTGTGATATGTACTGTATACTGTATACTGTGTAATATATATTGTATAGCACATACTGTTGGAGAAGACAATGGCATCCCGCTCCGCTACTCTTGCCTGGAATATCCCATGGACAGAGGAGCCTGGGAGGCTGCAGACCATGGAGTCGCTAGGAGTGGAACATAACAAAGCGACTTCACTTTCACTTTTCACTTTCATGCATTGGAGAAGGAAATGGCAACCCACTACAGTGTTCTTGCCTGGAGAACCCCAGGGACTGCGGAGCCTGGTGGGCTGCCATCTATGTGGTAGCACAGGGTCAGACACGACTGAAGCGACTTAGCAGCAGCAGCAGCAGCACATACTGTATATTATAAACTATATAAACTGTATACTATAAATAAACTGATGGTCTAACTCTAGCTCTTAAGTCAGGTTCATAGACAAGACCTTGAGTTATGAGCCCATTTGTCTCTACTTAGGACTTTTTGGCCTCCTTCATAGACCCTAACTTCTGTGCCATTTTTACAAGGTAAAAACTTACTTATGAAATCACATGTGGCTGATCCTGGAAACGGTCTTTTTCTGGCTATTTTCCAGTGAGCCAAAAGCACACATTCAGTCATGAGGAAGAGCAAGTTTGGCCCTTCCTATACTATTGGACCTCTAGAGTCAATGGACAAAGTCCATAATACTTAGTAATTAATAATTCCTGAATGTTTCCACCTTTTTTCCTCTCCTATGTCGTTTTTAATAGTGATTCTCTCCCTGACTATAGCTGTTTACATTACCTCTCCCTAAAACCAAGTCTATATTTAATTAACATAGTTTGTCAAATATTTTTAGAGTTTTAATATCATAAAATTAATATGTAAAAGAACTGATGGGAGGATATATGAGGTTGGATTACTTTGGTCATAAATAAAAATATATATATATATATATAACCAACTTCTACAGAATTATTTACTATTCTTGAAATAAATTA
>SJYR01004817.1:35193-46170 GCA_006410655.1 Kobus ellipsiprymnus
TGATTCATCCAGCCCAGCTTTTCTCATGATGTACTCTGCATAGAAGTTAAATAAGCAGGGTGACAATATACAGCCTTGATGTACTCCTTCCCCGATTTTGATCCATTCTGTTGTTCCACGTCCAGTTCTAAATGATGATTCCTGACTTGCATACAGGTTTCTCAAGAGGCAGGTCAGGTCGTCTTATATTCCCATCTCTCTCAGAATTTTCCACAGTTTATTGTAATCCACACAGTCAAAGGCTTTGGCAGTCAATAAAGCAGAAATAGATGTTTTTCTGGAACTCTCTTGCTTTTTCCATGATCCTGCAGATGTTGGCAATTTGATCTCTGGTTCCTCTGCCTTTTCTAAAACTAGCTTGAACATCAGGAAGTTCACGGTTCACGTATTGCTGAAGCCTGGCTTGGAGAATTTGGAGCATTACTGCAGAGTTGTCTTAAAAAAAAAATAAAACATAATCTCTCAACATATTTTATACCTCACCTTATCATTATGAATCTCTGAAATTGTTTCTTCATGACCTTTGCTTCTATCTAAAATTATGTTGTTGTTGTTGTTGTTTTATGAACTTCTTGCTTCTTGAGGCTTCCCTGGTGGTTCAGATGGTAAATAATCTTCCTGCAATGAGGGAGACCTGGGTTCAATCCCTTGGTTGGAAGACACCCTGGAAAAGTGAATGGCAACCTACTCTAGTATTCTTGCCTGGGAAATCCCATGGGAAGAAGGGCCTGGTGAGTTATAGTCCATGGGTTACAAGAGTCAGATATGACTTAGTAAGTAAACCACCACTTGTGATTACTTCTCTAGTGACTCAAGAAGTCTGCCTGCAGTGCAGGAGACCAAGATTCGATCCCTGGGTTGGGAAGAGCCACTGGAGAAGGAAATGGCAACCCACTGCATTATTCTTGCCTGGAAAATCCCATGGACAGAGAAGCCTGGCAGGCTACAGGCCACAGTGCTGCAAAGAGTGATGACTGAACAACATCACTTGTTTCTTGGAATAAAAGCATGACAAACCTAAAAGCAAAAACATCACTTTTCTGACAAAGGTCTGTCTAGTCAAAGCTATGGATTTTCCATTAGTCATATATGGAGTGAGAATTGGACCATAAGGAAAGCTGAGCGCTGAAGAACTGATGCTTTTGCACTGTGATATTGAAGACTCTTGAGAGTCCCTTGGACAGAAAGGAGAACAAACCAGTCAATCTTAATGGAAATCAGATTTGAATATTCATTAGGACTGATGCTGAAGCAGAAGCTCCAATACTTTGGCTCCCTGATGCAAAGAGCCAACTCCTTGGAAAAGATTCTAATGAGAAAGATTGAGGGCAAGAGGAGAATGGGGTGACAGAGGATAGGATGGCTGGATCCTATCCTCTAAATGGACAAGAGTTTGAGCAAACTCTGGGAGATTGTGAAGGACAGGGAAGCCTAGCAAGCTACAGTCCATGGGGATGCAAAGACTTGGACAGGACTGAGCAGCTGAACAACAACCTGATAGTCTGTGCTCTACATCCTCTTCAAAAAGTCCCCTGAGGAAGGGACCTCCTCTGTGTTATGAACACTAATGTTCCTGTACCAAGAAAAGCGCTCACAAACTTGTACCTACAAGTTGATCAATAGAAGATTAACTAAAAATATACTGACTTCTCCTGGAAAGTCATGAAAGGATAAATTTCCTTGGAAAGGTTGCGAGAACCTTTTTATTGTCTTCTCCTCTCGGTTTACTGGCCCACTAACACTGATTCAAAATGCATGTTGTTGTTACTCAGTTGCCAGTTCATGTCTGACTCTTTGTGACCCCATGCTCTATAACATGCCAGGCCCTTTTGTTCTCCAGTGTCTCTCAGAGTTTTCTCTAATTCATGTCCAATGCATCAGTGATGCTATCTATCTCATCCTCTGCCACACTCTTCTCTTGCCCCTCAATCTTTCCCATCAGAGTGTTTTTTAATGATTCAGCTCTTTTCATCAGCTGGCCAAAGTATTGGAACTTCAGCTTCATCAACAATCCTTCCAGAGAATATTCATGGCTGATTTCATTTAGGATTGACTGGTTTGATTTCTTTGCCATCCAAGGGACTCTCAGGTTCAAAATGCATAGGTGAGTCTAACAAATAACGCACCCCACCCCCCCCCAAAAAAAAAGAGAGATGAGGAGAAATACTGGTAAGAATTCAAGTATCTAGCTTTTGATTCAGTTATAAAACCTACATAGAATCAAGTAAGTCTAGTATGAAATCAAAGCATAAAACAAGCTTGAAGCCTGTGGAAAGAACTTGGACTCCAACAGTAGTGGCTGGTGTAGTTAATAGGCATCTACAGGAAAATAAAAACACATAAGTAGAGAAAGGACAGGGTGGAGACTTTCCATACTTGTTCCAGGGAGGAGAGGGGGGGGGGGGTGCTATACCCATCTACTGAAACTTTGGTCAATTTATGGGAGAAACGGAAGAACAGATTCAGAAAGAGCCTAGGAACTGAGATTCACTTCTCGAAAAAGAGAATCCTGTAGGCCATGTGATTTAAAAGATCATGTAGAAAAATTGTACCAGCTCCTCTTGGCTCAACACAAAAGAGGCAGGGGGAAAATAAAAACAGCTGGGGAGCAAATGAAGGGAAATATTACACCACTTATTCACTGAGAGAAGAATGTATGAGGAGCAGGTAAAGTGTGGCAGCCTGGATGGCTAGTGAAGAAAATGGTAACACTTTTCTTGCTAAAGCCAAGGGCCACAAAAAGCACAGGAAATGTAGTTTGCTTCTAAATATGGCACTCATTTTGGTGAGTTCCTTTGGTTTTAACTCTCTTCTCTCTGACAATCTGATTCATATGGAGCCATGTATATATGGAAACTTCCTCCTTTTTCTTTTGATCTGCAAATAATTTGAACAGGTGTTTACTTCTGAAAGTGCATTTTGAGTCAATAAAACAATGTTCCTGAAAAAATAAAAAAAGAAAACCACTATATGAAGAAGTAACAGTTTGTTGAGAATAAAATTAAACTTAAATAATTAATTTAATATGAGGTAAGACATGTACTGTTAAAATTTTGGTATACAAACATACATTTACCATTCTGATCTGAACTCAGTAAATTATGTGCCACATATGCTGCAGACAAATTATTAGCCTCCACAATTTTAAAAATTTATCAAGAATTAGTAACAAATTACCCATCCCTTTCTCCAGTGAAATGGCAAGTTAGATATTTGTGCTCTGTAGCAATTAAAGAAATTTTAATTGAAAAATGAATGTTCCTCTGAATTCTCACTTTACCTGCAAAATAAACCATCATTTAGGCAAGTCAGGAAAGAGTCTTGGCTAGACTATGAGGTAGTTATTGGAGTGTATTGAATGCATAAAATGGGCAGAAACATTTTACAGAAATATTTGGGAAGATACATACACCAGTCTCAAAATTTTGCATAGGCTTTGATAAAACAGTTCCTCTTCCAGTAATTTCCTATCATTTTTGTACAGATATATGATCTTCTTTAGCATTATTTAAAATAGCAAAAAGTTAACAACTTTATATGTCTAGCATATAAAATAATGTATATTTATGCATCTCTGAGAGACAGGCAGTTCAGTTCAGTCACTCAGTTGTGTCTGACCTTTTGCTACCTGAGAAGAATATACCATTTTAAGTATTTATCATCTCCTTTTTTCCTATATTTACATGAATTTTTACTGCTAGAGCAAAGTGCTACTATCCATCCAAGGATGAAGATAACCCCCCAGCCAACACAGCCTCAATACTTGGTCCAGTCCTATACATGTGGTCCAACTAGAACCCAGAATATCACAAAATGAAGTCATGAAAATGTACAGAGTGATATTCACTGGCTTGAGAAAATATTCACAGTATACTATGATATGAAACAGATATATGTCATAATATTTTTCAAAAGCACATGCAGGTACATAAAATATGTGCTGTTTGTGTATATGCTCACTGTGATGAGATTAAAAATTAAACAGATGAAAATGTAAAGATTATATTCTTGTGTTTTTCTATTTATGCATTGAACATAGAGCATTACATAATATGAAAATATGCAAAATTCTGATTTATTTTGGCTTTACTAAATTTTTAAAAAATGCATTTTTAGCCCAACACTGTGTTTTGGCAATTGGGAGACCCAGCCTGTCACCATATCACTCCTTCCCATCCTTTGTCCCTCCTGGAATTAAAACTCATATAAAGAAAGGCAAGACAAAGTATTATTCTACACCACACTTCTTGTGTTGCATATTTAGCATTACTTTCATTGGAAACAACAGAGTAGGGGCAGGAACCAGCAATTTTCCCCATAAAGAGGATTGGTGACGTGATCACAGGAAGTGACATTTCAGTTGTTCTTTAAAGATAAGCATCTTTCTGACAACTGAAAATGTAAACAATAGTGCATCTCAAGTACTGAGAGCTGCATGGCAAAAAGCAAGGAAGCTTACCATTGCAAGAGGGATAAAGGCAAGGATGCTAAATGTTTGTAGCATCTTTAGTAATCACAGAGTAATGGTATGACTGTAATTTTGGCAGAAATTCCTATGTGCCAAGCCCCTCATGGCTGACTTACTCTGCGTTTTGCATTTAAGTCTCACAGGCATGGGTCTTACTTATTCTTCTCCCTCTCTTTCTTTCCGTCCCCTCCCTAATTATGCTTCTGGAAAGGTGAAATTAGAAATTTGGAGAATTTTGCAGAAGAATTAAATGAAATGAAAACGGAGGAGACACTTGGATGCAGTGTTTATTTGATTCCTTTTGCCTTTCTGATTCTGTGAAATTTAGACCAGTAGTGAAGGGCACACGGATAGGAGAAAGCTCATGTCTGCAGCCTTAATAATCATTGTTTTTCTTACTTGTAATGAATTTTAAGACCCACTTATTAACAGTCATATAAGGCAAAAAGCATTTATTGAGTGCAGAGGAGGTCCAGGGAGTACAATACAAGTTAAACATGATCCCATTCTCAGAAATCTCATGGTGGGACTGTTTTTTGTACCTTTGTTAATTGTCTGCCTACATGTGGGCAGAATGAATGGATGAATGAATAGGTGAATGAATAGTAAGTTTGGCTAACAGAGGATGCAGAGTCACTCACTGTGCAGCAGGCACTGGAGTCAAGATCAATTAGAACCTGTATTTGTGGTAAAGTCAACAGATAAGATTGATACCTCTCTGACCAAAGGAAAAGAAAAAAAAAGAAAGAAAGAAAAAAAAAAAAAACCTTAAATAGCCTCTCTTCAGGTTGTAAATGTATTTCTGATCCTCACTGAAGTATTGCTAGTGCGCTATACTTGCACCTCAAATGAGCCTGTGTGAGGATCTGTGCTCACCCAGAGCCCAGATAAGGCAGAGGAGTCAGGAGGGAAGGTGCGGGACAGTCATTATTTGCTGTGGCCACAGGGAGGCATGAGGAAGGGGACACTGAAAGGCAATATAAGACAAGAACAAAAATACTTGCTTTTACCTGTTGAGTGAAATTGAATTTGCCTGTGAGTTTTAGTTTCCTTATACAAATATCTGTTAAGGAAAAAAAATATATATCCTGGCAAGTCATATTACATCATCCTGGCAAGTGATACATTTTATTAAATATATTAGTGTTTCTTTAAAGAAAGGTATGGTTATGTTAAACATTTTGTGAGAATGAAAAAGAAAAGGTTACCATAAATGAAAATTTCTTCCAATGCTTACAGATCAGAAACATTTTAAAATATGTTAATTAAAATTACAGGCTTCGTTCACATCTCATGATTTCCTATACTGAGTGCTGTTCACATGTAATAAAGGATACAGTATTAAACAAAAAGATTGAAATGTAAAATCAAGTTAATCATCAGTAGTGTAGTAGTCAGAATTGAGCTATGTAGTTGATTCTATTTTTACTATTTGGTTGTTATTATATAGTTCCTTCTGCCCTTCCTTAAATCAGTCTCGTTGACTCTGTCCTCCTTTTCTTTGTTCTATAATTCCAGCCAGTTCACTTCATCATTCTTATATCTCAGTCATCAGCACAGAACAGGGTATTCCAGGCCCAGGTCAGCAGAACATTTCAGTGTCTGAAAATGGACTGTAATTTTCCTGTTCCATGACATAATATCCATATTGAATCTCAAACATTGTTATTAGTTTTCCTTGGCTTAAAGGATCAAACTATTATGTTTATAAATTTGCCTCTAAAATAAATCATAAATATGTTTTAATTGGAAATATGCTTTAACATATTGAAATCATAGACCTTAGGTCATTATTTGTTGTTCCAGGCATTTAAAACCATGTAGCTCAGTAAAGGAATTGTAAATCTATATATCAGTGTCTCTATTCACCTTAACTAGGGCATATACAGCCTTCTAGAGAAGCTTACACCCAGAACTGAAAGGCACTACTACCGAGGTACTACCACTCAGGCTTCAAGAGATGGTTCTACCATGATATCAAACGAGGATGCTACTTCAGGATGGTGGGAAACATGGAAAAATCAATCAATTCCATAAGCATAGGACAACTGCTGCACTTAATTTGCTGTTAAGTTTGTTCATTGATCAAAATCAATTTTTTACGTAATATTAAGGCATTCAGTAAGTCCACAGATGATAGTTTAGTTAAAAGTATTATGCACGGGGAAGGCAAATTCGTATCCAAACTCTGTGTATTTCTGTAAGAATAAAATGCTGCCCTGTCCAGTGTGAAAAAGACCCAGTGTAATCAAGTTGCAATCAGGTAACTCACTGATCACAGTGGAGTATGATGTCTTACCAGAAATTCAGTGTTTGCTGTGGCAGACCGGGTGCTCAGTGGTGGCTTTTGTGAGTGACAGCCTGTGTTGCTGAAAACCCACCTCTGTCCCTGTCAGCTGAACCTAGTGAGTGAGGACAGGAGTGCCCCAGGGAAAGATGCTGAGTGATGCTCACAGAAGTGAAAGTGAAGCTGCCCAGTCATGCCTGACCCTTTGTGACCCCATAGACTGTAGCCTGCCAGGCTCCTCCATCTATGAGATTTTCCAGGCAAGAATACGAGAGTGGGTTGCCAATTTCTTCTCCACAGAATGGGTCATCTATCCATCTGATTACTAGATCCTCTGCTTAGATCACCCTGTGAAACATATGGAAGTGGGACATAAATATCTTCATACTTTTTACTCATGCAGAGAACTCTACATACATCCTTCTTCTTTAAACCCCCTTTTCACTGATTTCCCAATTATATTATTTCCAAGTTCCTGACAGTCCTGTCAAATCATAGGCCACCATCTATGAATCAGTAAATAATCACAAGTTTTGGTAATTTCTCCTACTAAGTACAGTGCACAGCCTGGTGCACTTCTCAGATTCCAGGTGACTGGGAGGATTTCCCTTTACAATGTTCTGCATGGGTATCCCAGGGAGGGGCTGCAGGGCTCCAGCTGTGCCATCAGGTGATACCTGCATATTGTGCAGGACCACCTGTAAACCAGGCATGGGTTTTCTCTTTCCTCAGTCAACTGATTATAAGAAATTCCTGAGGGTGTAGCTGGGAACTGGGAGGGAGAAAGAAAGGTGAGGTTAAGTGTGGGCCACCTCTTCATGCAACTTGCTTGTGTCTTCAAAGCTTACTTGGATCCAGTTTCCTCCATGCTCTTTCTATTATAAGATGGAATGCTGCCAAGCAAACTCAACTTTATAATTTGGGTCAGACCACATCCAGTTCACAAAGAGTGGTTCAATTTGCATGGTATCTTGGTGATTCATACTAAAGGTCCAGTCTTTACTAAGACCCAGTAGATGATATACTATCTTCCAAAAGCATTTATTTGCATTGAATGTTAGGGCTTTGCTCCAAAATCCTAAGGGTCTGTACTGTGAGTTACCTATAGGAGCTCACACAAGGCTCTAAAGAGCACCCCTACCTGCCACTGTGGAATTGTGTGGCCTAGGAGAGTGTGAGTCAGATGTCCAGCCCACTCCTGTCCTGGGCTTCACACAAAACTAGCAGCTTTCGGGTCACAGGGAAAATGAACTGGAGCAGCACACTCAAGTGAAAAAATTTGTTTCCAAAATCCTAAAAGGACAACTTGGCATTGTACCTCCTTTTTGTTACAGGGGTGACCTGGGGCAGTGATTTTCCTTTGCCTTAGAGACGTTATCACAACATGTCCACACTACTGATCCCTAGAAATTTTACTGAGGTGGAAGGCTTCTGAGTTTTCACTGGATTTGTTTCTCATCTTGTGACACACAAATGTCTAAGAGTAAGCCTAGAGCAATTGATCTATCTTGCTTATCAGTGTAATTCCATCAGTGTAATGGACCAGTGTGATACCTTCTGGAGGGAAAGGTATTGGAGAGCCCTGCATCCTAGACAGTTATGTAGGGATGGAGAGTGGGCATAGCTCTGAGATAGCACAGGAAGCTATATCACTGGCCTTGCCAGCTTTCTGCAAACTTCTTCTTGGTATCAAGAACAAAGCATTTGCTAAAGTAGTAATTCCATACCATGTGTGAGTGGACATGGTCATTTGCTTAAGCAACCTAACCATATCTAGAGCAGTAGCAGTAGTTGGAGCTACACCTGGTTAAGTTTACAATAATAACCCATAGTCATTCTTCAAGACCCATCTGTCTTCTGCACAGGCCAAGTAGGTGAGTTGCCTGGAGATGTGATCATTGCCACTCCTGAATTCTTCAGGTTCTTGATGGTGACACTAATGTCTGCAAGTCCTCTAAGAGAACAGGATTGCTTTCAGTCTGCTATGTTCTTAGATAGAGGCAGTTCTAGTGGCTTCCAGTTGGCTTTCTCTACCATAATATCCCTCACTCCACTATTTAGGAAACCAATGTGAAGATTCTGCCAGTTATGGATTTAATCTATTCCAATTACACATTTTGGAACTGGGAAAATAACCACAGAATGGGACTGGTCACACTGTAAGATGGATCTGAACTAAAATTCCATTGATCTCCTGACCTTTATAAGTCCCAATCCAATGTGTAGACCTGAATAACATTTTCAGTTCCCTGGAATTAGTATGAATTCTGAACTAGTATCCAACAATCCTTCAAAAGTCTGATTATTTCCTTTTCTGTGATGCACAGTAATCCTGGTGAAAGGCCATGTCTTCCTTTGAAGGTTGGGATAAAGATTAATAGTGTCAAATTTGGCAATATATCAGGATTCTTCCTCAAGGTGACATGACCTCCATTTCATTCAAGGCATTCTGGATTTGATGTTTGGAAGTTGAATGAGGGGTTGGGGATCTTTAGAAGTGATCTAAAATTCTCTCTTGTAGAGATCAAGTAAGACTGACCAACCAGTTCTCTTCTAGAAACATTGTGATCAAATAGCCAATGCCATAAGTCTCTACTGCCATAGTTTTATTGCAGCTTTGCCTCCACTGTGTGTTATGGTAACCACATCCACCTCATCTTTCACAGTTAGTGCCCATTGGCCTCTGCCACCATGGGTCTGATTATCCTCATGCATTTAAGATCATTGGCAGCAGTTCCCACTATAATTTTTCATGTACAGACTTCTTCAGAAACCCAGGTATTTACCTCAAAAATGTATTTTTCACAATTTTAGTGAAAGGTGTGTCCACTGGACCTTCCTGGGGCAGATGAACACATCAGACGTGATAAATCCACTCTAACAGCCCGATCTTTATACACTTCCTCTTACAGAAAACCAAGGCGTGTCTGACATTTCAACTTTACCTAGTGTAGCAGGGACCATTATGTCCATGTTCTAACCAGTCAATCAACAATTAAATGAACTGTTAGGGCTCTTTTTAACCCTTCTGATTATATATTAAATTAATAATCTCTGGTTAGTGAGCTCACATCCTGTTTTCTGTCCTTTTTACCATTTTCTTACATCCTTGTTATTTATTCATATACCTACTTCTTACGTTCTAACCAGCCAATCAACAATTAAATGAACTGTTAGAGCTCTTTTTAACCCTTCTGATTATATATTAAATTAATAATCTCTGGTTAGTGAGCTCACATCCTGTTTTCTGTCCTTTTTACCATTTTCTTACATCCTTGTTATTTATTCATATACCTACTTCTTGAATTTACTCTGTATAAACTGGAAAATTTATGCAGTTCTTTTTGGAGTGCAGTGCATCTACTCATGTATCTCAATTTGGGGGGAATTTCCAGGACTTGAGTCTGCTGATAAGTCTAGAGGCAAAGAGGAGTGAGTCCTGGGGAGAATCAGCACTGCCTTGTAAGGTAAGTGCCACAGGAAGAGCATAATTACCCTTTTCAGGCAGGGGTAGGTGGGCAGTCTCTACTGTCAAAGAAGATTCAGCAATATTTAGTAAAATTTAATTCAATGTCCTCAGTTTCATCAGAATTTGCTCATAGATCCCCATGCTGATTCCTAGGATCCCATTCTTTCCAAAGTAATCCACTCACTTCACCAATAGACACCCTGCACTTTGTGTATAATTCAGCCACTCATTGGATGAAATTCAGGTTCTGTTTTTAGCAGTTTCACTTCTGTCTCTGAAAGAGATAAGGGTTTTCTTCAGGGCAGACAAAAAAAAAATCTAAAATCACTTACAAAGCATTTGAACTGAGAATCTGAAGCCTTGAGGCTCTGAGCTCCTCCATTTCTTTCCCCATTTTTCTACCACAATTAAGAGCAAACTGCTGAACTCAGTATACTCCTTAGTTGGATAAAAACATAGAAAACATCTAATATATGGTCAGCCAGAAATTTACTTCTTGTTAAGCCCTTGATTAAAAGTATCCAGTGTCATTAAAAATATTCTACTCAGCCCTCCTGGTGCTCCAACTCAAGGAATGCCAACTCTCTTCTAGGAATCTCTTTCTTATTGTGGAGGCCCATGATCTGTCTGAAATCACATGATATTATACCTGTGATAATAATTCCTTCTCAAACCATGACCAAAAAAGTAAAACTAAGTGAGAATTAATTTGCTATATTTTCTTGGCACTAGATATTTTTAATTTTTTTTTTT
>SJYR01004817.1:46516-64582 GCA_006410655.1 Kobus ellipsiprymnus
GAATGGGAGAAAATAATGACAAATGAAGCAACTGACAAACAACTAATCTCAAAAATATACAAGCAACTTATGCAGCTCAATTCCAGAAAAATAAATGACCCAATCAAAAAATGGGCCAATGAACTAAATAGACATTTCTCCAAAGAAGACATATGGATGGCTAACAAACACATGAAAAGATGCTCAACATCACTCATTATCAGAGAAAGGCAAATGAAAACCACAATGAGGTACCATTTCACGCCAGTCAGAACGGCTGCTATCCAGAAGTCTGCAAGCATTAAATGCTGGAGAGGGTGTGGAGAAAAGGGAACCCTCTTACACTCTTGGTGGGAATGCAAACTAGTACAGCCACTATGGAGAACAGTGTGGAGATTCCTTAAAAAACTGGAAATAGAACTGCCTTATGACCCAGCAATCCCACTGCTGGGCATACACAAAGAGGAAACCAGAATTGAAAGAGGCACATGTACCCCAATGTTCATTGTAGCACTGTTTATAATAGCCAGGACATGGAAACAACCTAGATGTCCATCAGCAGATGAATGGATAAGAAAGCTGTGGTACAGATACACAATGGAGTATTACTCAGCCATTAAAAAGAATACATTTGAATCAGTTCTAATGAGGTGGATGAAACTGGAGCCGATTATACAGAGTGAAGTAAGCCAGAAAGAAAAACAGCAGTACAGTATACTAACACATATATATATATGGAATTTAGAAAGATGGTAATGATAACCCTGTATGCGAGACAGAAAAAGAGACACAGATGTAAACGACAGACTTTTGGACTCTGAGGGAGAGGGAGATGGTGGGATGAGATGGGAGAATGGCATTGAAACATGTCTACTATCATGTAAGAAACAAATCGCTATTCTAGGTTCGATACAGGATACAGGATGCTTGGGGCTGGTGCACTGGGATGACCCAGAGAGATGATATGGGGAGGGAGGTGGGAGAGGGGTTCAGGGTTGGGAACTCATGTACACTTGTGGTGGATTCATGTCAATGTATGGCAAAACCAATGCAGTATTGTAAAGTGAAAAAACAAAAAACAAAAAACACTTACTTTGAATAGAAAGTCACCTGAAATTCATTAATCAACTAGGATATTTTAAAACATCAAAATTTCATGTGAGTTCATTAATTATGAATGTCTGCATGTCTGTGTCTGGATGTTTGCATTACAAAGATATCCACTTTGTGGTAAAAAAAAAAAAAAAAAATCCAAAGGTGTTATTTTGCCTATGTCTGTTACTATATCGAGGGCTTCCCTAATAGCTCAGCTGGTAAAGAATCTGCCTGCAATGCAGGAGACCCTGGTTCAATTCGTGGGTCAGGAAGATCCTCCGGAGAAGGGATAGGGTACCTACTCCAGTATTCTTGGGCTTCCCTGGTGGATCAGTTGGTAAAGAATCTGCCTGCAATGTGGGAGACCTGGGTTTGATCCCTGGCTTGGGAAGATATGCTGGAGGAGGGCATTGGAGCCCACTCCAGTATTCTTGCCTAGAGAATCCCCATGGGCAGAGGAGCCTGACTGGCTCCAGTCATGGACCATCAGTGCTCTTTTTAATAGTGGAAACATCTTATGTTTATGAAATGAAAATAGAGAACCAATTCCAGAAGCCAAGAACCAATTCAGAAAAGTCATCCTTAAGATTTTGTTCCTCTAGAAACATACTCAGTACTATAATATGAATCAGTCAGTGCTGTCTGCATAAGCAATAGTGTATATAATGTTTTAGATATAGGTATGAACTTTTGCACTCTAGTGCCCCATAATGAAAAGGACATCTTTTTTGGGTGTTGTTTCTAGAAGGTCTTATAGGTCTTCACAGAACCATTCAATTTCAGCTTCTTTAGCATTACTGTTTGGGCCATAGACTTGGATTACTGTGATACTGAATGGTTTGCCTTGGAAAAGGACAAAGATCATTCGGCCATTTTTGAGACTGTATCCAAGTATTGCATTTCAGACTCTTTTGTTGACTAGGAGGGCTACTCCATTTCTTCTAAGGGATTCTTGCCTGCAGTAGTGGATATAATGGTCATTTCAGTTAAATTCACTAATTCTAATCCATTTTAGTTCACTGATTCCTAAAATGTTGATGTTCATTTTTGGCATCTCCTGTTTGACCATTTCCAATTTACCTTGATTCATGGACCTAACATTCCATCTTCCTATGCAATATTGCTCTTTACAGCATCAGACCTCACTAACATCACCAGTCACACCTACAACTGGGTGTTTCTTTAGCTTTGGCTCCATCTCTTCATTCTTTCTGGAGTTATTTCTCCACTGATTTGCAGTAGCATATTGGGCACCTGACGACCTGGGCAATTCATCTTTGAGTGTCCTGTCTGTTTGCCTTTTCATACTGTTCATGGGATTCTCAAAGCAAGAATACTGAAGTGGTTTCCCATTCCCTTCTCCACTGGACCACACTTTTTCAGAACACTCCACCATGACCAGTCCATCTTGGGTGGGCCAACATGGCATGGGCCATAGTTTCTGAAGCACAAGCTGGAATCAAGATTGCTGGGGGAAATATCAATAATATCAGATAAGCTGATGACACCACCCTTATAAAGAGGCTCTTGATGAAAGTGAGAGGAAACTGAAAAAGTTGGCTTAAAACTCAACATTAAGAAAACTAAGACTATGGCTTCTGGTCCCATCACTTCACGGCAAATAGATGGGGAAACAATAGAAACAGTGAGAGACTTTATTATTATTATTTTTATTTGGACTCCAAAATCACTGCAGATAGTGACTGCAGCCATAAAATTAAAAGACACTTGCTCCTTGGAAAGGAAGTTATGATCAACCTAGACAGCTTATTAAAAAGCAGAGACATTATTTTGCCAACAAAGGTCCGTCTAGTCAAAGCTATGAATTTTCTAGTAGTCGTGTCTGGATGTGAGAGTGGGACCAGAAAGAAAGACGCATCAAGATATTGATGCTTTTGGACTGTGGTGTTGGAGAAGACTCTTGGGAGTCCCTTGGACTGCAAGGAGATCCAACCAGTCCATCCTAAAGGAAATGAATCCTGCATATTCATTGGGAGGAATGAAGCTGCAACTCCATTACTTTGGCCACCTGATGCAAAGAACGGACTCACTAGAAAAGACCCAGATGCTGGGAAAGATTGAAAGCGGGAGGAGAAGGGGACAACAGAGGATGGGATGGTTGGACGACATCACTGACTCAATGGACATGAGTTTTGAGTAAGCTCTGGGAGTTGATATTGGACAGGGAGGCCTGGTGTCTTGCAGCCTGTAAGGTCACAAAGACTTGGACATGACTGAGCAATTGAACTGAACTGATAGATATGAACACGGATACTTATGATGTATATACAGGGATTTATTTTAACAATATGACTCAAATGATTACAGGACCTGACAAGTTCAAAATTCCTAGGGCAGACTGATAGGCTGGAAACTCAATTCAGTTCAGTCACTCAGTCATGTCTGAATCTTTGTGTCCCCATGGATTGCAGCATGCCAGGCTTCCTTGTCCATCACCAACTCCTGGGTTTTACTCAAATTCATGTCCACTGAGTAGGTGATGCCATCCAACCAACTCATCCTCTGTTGTCTCCTTCTTCTCCTGGCTTCAGTCTTTCCCAGCATCAGGGTCTCTTCGAATGAGTCAGTTCTTTTCATCAGGTGGCCAAAGTATTGGAGTTTCAGCTCCAGCATCAGTCCTTCCAATGAATATTCAAGACTGACTTCCTTTGGGATTGACTGGCTTGATCTTCTGGCAGTCCAAGGGACTCTCAAGAGTCTTCTCTAACACCACAGTTCAAAAGCATCAATTATTCAGTGTTCAGCTTTTTTTATAGTTCAACTCTCAGATCCATACATGCCTACGAAAAAACATAGCTTTGACTAGACGGATTTTGTTGGCAAAGTAATGTCTCTGCTTTTGAATATGTTGTCTAGACTGGTCATAGCTTTTCTTCCAAGGAGCAAGTGTCTTTTAATTTCATGGCTGCAGTCACCATCTGCAGTGATTTTGGAGACCAAAAAAAAATAATCTCTGTCACTGTTTCCCCATCTATTTGCCATGAAGTGATTGGACCATGGCATGATCTTAGTTTTTTGGTGTTGAGTTTTAAGCCAGATTTTTCACTCTCCTCTTTCACCTTCAAGAAGCTCTTTAATTACTCTTCACTTTCTGCCTTAAGGGTGCTGTCATCTGCATATCTGAGGTTATTAACATTTCTCCCAGAAATCTTGATTCCATCTTGTGCTTCATTGAGTCCAGCATTTCTCATGACGTACTCTACATATAAGTTAAGTAAGCAGGTTGACAATATACTTAACATACTCCTTTCCCTATTTGGATCCAGTCTGTTGTTCCATGTCCAGTTCTAACTGTTGCTCCTTGACCTGCATACAGATTTCTCAGGAGGCAGGTAAGGTAGTCTGGTATTCCCATCTCTCGAAGAAGTTTCTACAGTTTGTTGTAATCCACATAGTCAAGGCTTTAGCATGGTCAATAAAGCAGAAGTAGATGTTTTTCTGAGACTCTCTTGCTTTTTCAATGATCTAACAGATATTGGCAAGTTGATCTCTGGTTCCTCTGGCTTTTCTAAATCCAGCTTGAATATCTGAAAGTTCATGGTTCACATACTGTTGAAGCCTTGATTGGAGAATTTTTAGCATCAATTTGCTAGCATGTGAGATGAGTGCAATTGTGTGGTATTTTGAGCATTATTTGGCATTGCCTTTCTTTGGGGTTGAAATAAGAACTGAACTTTTCCAGTCCTGTGGCCACTGCTGAGTTTTCCAAATCTGGTGGCATATTGATTGCAGTACGTTCACAGCATTATCTTTAAGATTTGAAATAACTCAATAGTATTGCTTTTTAAATCTATAGGTGAACGTGAGGTCATAAACTCAGGAAGGATTTCTATGCTACAATTTTTGAGACAGAATTCCTTATTTTCTGGGAAATTCTATTTTCTTCAGCTGATTGAATTAAGCCCCTTATCCACCACCCCCTACACTTTCAACATTGAGGATAATATCTTGTACTTGAACTCTTATTTAAATTTTATAAACACTATTCTCTCTTTAAAAAATGTCTTTACAGTAACATCTAGATTAGCCTTTGACCAAGCAACTGGACACCATCGCTTGACCAAGTTGACACATGGAATTGACTGCCTTATTCCTCACAGTCCTACTGAGTGTCGGTTGCCATCTTTAGTACCCTGTGACAACTTATGTAGGAGTGGGCACCTGAGCCTGGGAGAATTCAAGTAGGATCTGGCACGCAATTTATGTCTTATGACCTAAAATTAAAAAGTATAATGTACCCAGAATTTTTATTCTAGGAATACAGTTGGAAATTTCAAAAACTGAGAAACAACCAGAAAGGCAAATGGTAAAATTTTATATAACTTTAAGCAGTCAAGGCAATGAAAATTGCCTATAAGCTAAAATCATGAATAAAAAGCAAATAAGAAGCGTTTAAGTGTTGAGAAACTTTTGTTTCTGAGAACACAGAAAGTGACATAAAATAAAAAATGGAAATGGTAAGACGGAGATGATGAAGATGTCTTCATTCTAATTTCAGTTTTCATGGAATCTATTATAGTTGAAGTTCTTACTTTTTAAAGTAACCTAATGTATCTTGAAAAGTCACTGCTCCTAACCAACTTGAGTTAATTTGAGTCTTGTAAAATGAGAAGCCCTATACAAAAGAGAATTCAATAATTTATTTTTTAGGGGAAGTGTTGTTTACTCTGAAGTTTGAGAAATTAATAAGAGCAGAAAACCAAGGGCACAAGTTCAAATGCATCTACTTGTTTTTTCCATCACAGTCTGTGCTCCAACATGTAAGGAAGAAGAAAGGGAAGACACAAAACGGAGCTCTAAGCAGCGTATAATCCATTCTGGCAGCACTGGGAAGCCACTGGAGAAATTTAATTCTTGGGAAGGATACAATGCACTGTCAACACTGATTACTCTTTTTTCAGTTTTACATTTAGGAATATGTAGTGTTTGAATTTTTTTTAAGCTATCATCTATTTGTTTTCAGTAAATAAAGCGAAAGTAAAATTATTTACATATTTCTGCAGTATAAGATACAAAATTGAAAAGTCAAACAATAGTTCAGTTCAGTCACTTCAGTTCAGTTGCTCAGTCGTGTTCAACTCTTTGTGACCCCATGAATCGCAGCACACCAGGCCTCCCTGTCCATCACCAACTCCTGGAGTTCACTCAGACTCGCATCCATCGAGTCAGTGATGCCATGCAGCCATCTCATCCTGGGTCGTCCCCTTCTTCTCCTGCCCCCAATCCCTCCCAGCATCAAAGTCTTTTCCAATGAGTCAACTCTTCTCATGAGGTGGCCAAAGTACTGGAGTTTCAGCTTTAGCATAATTCCTTCCAAAGAGATCCCAATTTGATCTCTTCAGAAAGGACTGGTTGGATCTCCTTGCAGTCCAAGGGATTCTCAAGAGTCTTCTCCGACACCGCAGTTCAAAAGCACTAATTCTTCAGTGCTCAGCCTTCTTCACAGTTCAGCTCTAACATCCACACATGACTATTGGAAAAACCTTAGCCTTGACTAGGCGGATCTTAGTCGGCAAAGTAATGTCTCTGCTTTTGAATATGCTATCTAGGTTGGTCATAACTTTTCTTCCAAGGAGTAAGCATCTTTTAATTTCATGGCTGCAATCACCATCTGAAGTGATTTTGGAGCCCCAAAAAATAAAGTCTGACACTGTTTCCACTGTTTCTCCATCTATTTCCCATGGGGTGATGGGACCAGATGCCATGATTTTACTTTTCTGAATGTTGAGCTTTAAGCCAACTTTTTCACTCTCCTTTTTTACTTTCATCAAGAGGCTTTTTAGTTCCTCTTCACTTTCTGCCATTGGGTGGTGTCATCTGCATATCTGAGGTTACTGATATTTCTCCTGGTAATCTTGATTCCAGCTTGTGTTTCTTCCAGTCCAGCATTTCCCATAGTGTACTCTGCATATAAGTTAAATAATCAGGGTGACAATATACAGCCTTGATGTACTCCTTTTCCTATTTGGAACCAGTCTGTTGTTCCATGTCCAGTTTTAACTGTTGAATTTATAAATATGTAAAAAGTATCTTTAGAATCACTAAGGTCTGAATGTGAGTCCAAAAATAAAACCAGATTTGATTTACTTAAGATCTCTGGAATCATGGGAATAAACTGGGGCAGACTAGAGATGTACAAAGGGCAGGAGCAGCAGATGGTTCATGGCATCTCTGGATGGGAGAGATGGGGAAAACTGTGCAAAAGACAATGTATCCAAATATTCTGGGGTAAGTTGACAACACTTAGTACCCAATGGAGTTTGGAAATAATGAAAATGGAAAGCAAAATGACTTCCAAGTTCCTGCCTTAAGAAATAGAATGATATCAATGTTCTCTGTGAGAATGTAAATTAAAATGCATTATGGATTTTGTGTAGTTTAAAGGAAAATGCATCAGGAATATTTTGAACTGAAGAAATACAATTCATTTCTCAAATATTTGTAAATAAGAGCTAAGGACATTTTTGAAAGGGAAAGGTCATGATTTACAGTTGTTTAGGAAATGTTTTCAAATTTTGTTTATGTGAGAGCATAGGAGGATCTCTACTGTTTTCACAGAAGTGGGGGAAAGAGAGAGAGATCAAACTGCACTCCACTTACTATCTTTTCTTTTGGATGTCTCTGGGCACCTGGACTCAGCCACAGAAAACAAAGGCTGCCGTGACCCTCTGTAAGAAGTTGAAGTGGGAGGGCTGCACCACTCAAGTTGGCTGAATCTCGAATTACATGGCTTTATACCAAGACCCTGAAACTGATGTGGCTGTGTATCCAGTTTGCTAGAGACTTGACTGGAAAACACTTTACTTTAAGCCATTTACATTTATCATAAATATTTAATCAAAGTTGCCAAGTGTACTTTGAAGTACAAACAGCAGTAATTTCTTAACTCAGATGTCTAGACTAATCAAACCTTAAGAAAAAGTGCCACATTTATAATGATACCATCATTTTATTGAATCATTTCAGTAAAATTTGATTTCAGTGCAGAAATCACAACATTTGCTTTTATCTGATAGAAATGCTGCTCAGGACTATGATTTTCATTTGATTGAACGGCACCTAGTTTGTGGGGTTTGGGGCAACATACTTAACTTAGATGTCTAGACTAATCAAACCTTAAGAAAAAGTGCCACATTTATAATGATACCATCATTTTATTGAATCATTTCAGTAAAATTTGATTTCAGTGCAGAAATCACAACATTTGCTTTTATCTGATAGAAATGCTGCTCAGGACTATGATTTTCATTTGATTGAACGGCACCTAGTTTGTGGGGTTTGGGGCAACATGTGAATTTCAAAACCATGCGAGTCTCATTCAGCCCCACCTTTGCAACTCTGCTTTAAACTGGAAAAAAAAAGGGGGGGGGGAATGTTTTCTACACCTACTCCTTATCTTTCTTCTTTTTTCAAGCTACATTTCTATCCTCCTGAAACAGGCAATCTTTTGCTGTAGTTGTTAAACTATGCCAGTAATATATATTATTCCTGAAACATCAAGAAAATAATATTATTGGAGTTATTATTCTATTTTGCTGACTCCTAGATTGAGAAAAACCAAGGTGATATACATGGAGGCTACAGATGTTATCATTCTTAGAAAAATAAATCATGAAACTGTGTAATCTCTTATTACAACATTGTTGACATGTTATTTTTTTGGGTTCCATTAACTTTTCTAAAATGCTTTAGATACATGTATCCCAATATCCATTGCAACATTATTTACAATAGCCAGGACATGAAAGCAACCTAAATGTCCATCAACAGAGGAATAGGTAAAGAAGATGTGGTTCATATGCACAATGGAATATTACTCAACCATAAAAAAGAACAAAATCATTCCCTTTGCAGCAACATGAATGAACTTAGAGATTGTCATACTGAGGTAAGTCAGATAGAGAAAGGCCTACATCATATGATATCATTATAGGTGGAATGTAGAAAAAATGGTACAAATGAACTTATTTACAAAGCAGAAATCATGTCAAAGATGTGGAAAACAAACTTATGGTTACCAAGAAGGAAACAGGGGTGGGAAAGGATAAACTTGGAGATTGGGATTGACAAATACACACTACTATATATAAAATATTAACTAATATATATGTGTATATATATATTAACTAATATAACTAATAAGGACCTACTATATAGCACAGGGAACTGTACCCTGTAATGACCATATGGGAAAATAATCTAAAAAAGAGTGTATACTGGTTTAGATGGTAAAGAACCTGTGTGCAGTGCAGGAGACCAAATTCCATCCCTGGGTCACCAAGATCCCCTGGAGAAGGGAATGGCTACCCACTCCAGTATTTTTGCCTTGAGAATTCCATGGACAGAGGAACCTGGTGGTCTACATATAGTTCACAGGGTTGAAAAGAGTCAGAAACGACTGAGCAACTAACACTTTTTATTTTCACATTTTCATATGTATATTATAACTGCTTTACTTTACTATACAGCAGAAACTAATACAACATTGCAAATCAAGTATACTCCAATAAGATGTTTTTAATGTTTTAAAGAGCATATTTGATTATATTTATTATATATACTTTTGTATATTGACTAGCACAAAAAACTGCTGTATTTGGACATTATAAAAATATACCAGTCTTCAGGGCTTAACACATTTTTCTTTAAGTTTTAATAAGTTGCTCTTGATAATTCTATGTTTAATTTATTGAGGAAATGCCAAACTTTTTGGGGCAGCACTTATACCATGTAAATATTTCTTCAGATAATCATCAATGTAATGTATATGAGAGACTTCCTATTTCAATAGAAATGTAGATTTGGGCATTCTAGGACCCACTGTAATAGTAATTATAATTATTACTATTATAATCATGTTTATGGGTAGTAAAATACATTGTGATTTTTTTATATGCTTTTTTTTTCTTTTTTCTTTTTTTTAGTTTCTTTTCTTTTTTTTTATTTTAATTTTAACTTTAGTTTACTTTACAATACTGTATTGGTTTTGCCATACATTGACATGAATTCACCACGAGTGTACATGCGTTCCCAAACATGAATCCCCTCCCACCTCCCACCCCATAACATCTCTCTGGGTACTCCCCATGCACTAGCCCCGAGCATCCTGCATCCTGCATCAGACATAGACTGGCGGTTCGTTTCTTACATGATAGTATACATGTTTCAATGCCATTCTCCCATCTCATCCCACCCTCTCCCTCTCCCCCAGCGTCCAAAAGTCCACAGTATCTCTTCTGACCCTTCAGTTTCAGTGAGGCAGAATTCCAGGGACACATGGAGAGAGAAGTAGAGCCAGTAGAAAACTGACAAAGCTTGGTGAGGCTTCTCTGATCAAGCCTGGGTCCAGATTTAGCAGGGTGCCTGTCACATGAAAAATGTCTAATATAAAAATACTGTACTGCTGTGTCTCCCAAGGGGCACAGATATCTAATATTTTAAATTTTTCTAGCATCTCTCCCTCTCTCCCTACTAAAAATGGTTTTGACTTATGTTGGGAGANCAAGACTGTAACTGCCTTGGATTGGGGCAGGGAAGTGAGAAAATGCTTCTCAATTTCTTCTCTGGGCTTCTTACTCTCTCTCCACGTCAATTTGCATTAGAATTCTATCCCTTGCTGTTTTCCCTTCCTGGACTATTCTATCTCAGAAGATATTCCAACTTTAAACTGAAAGTCTCCAAATCTACACCTCTGGCTCAGACTCCTCTTCTGAGGACCAGACTCTCATATTTACTTCAAAGTGGATGTTCTAGGACATTTTATAAGCATTATGTGGAAAATGGAACTCACCATCCCTAATCCTTCCTCTCAGATTTATGTCATCTGTGACTTCAATGATTCATTCATTCATTATATTTATATAGAGAACTCTATTTTAAGTCAAATTCAGAATAAAGTGTTAGAAATAAAAGCTTAACATGACAGACTGCATTTACGGAGCTTATAAATTTGTTATACTCGTTGGCACACATATCAAGATTGCCAATCACTATCCTAACTGATTTGAATTAAAGAGAGGTTTAATAAAGCCTTGTGAAAGTGTAGTTGCTCAGTCGTGTTCGACTCTTTGTGACCCCATGGACTGTAGCCCACCAGGCTCCTCCCTCCATGGGATTCTCCAGGCAAGAGTACTGGAGTGGGTTGCCATTTCCTTCTCCAGGGGATCTTCCCTTCCCAGGGATCGAACCCTGGTCTCCTGCATTCCAGGTAGACGCTTTAACCTCTGAGCCACCAGGGAAGCCCAATAAAGCCTTAGCCAAGCCAAAAAATAATAGTCCAGGTTCTTAAGCAAGTATATTATTGGGGAGTAGATTGAACAGAAAGTGAGAGAAACACTCTTTATGAAGCCACAGTCAGCTTGAGTCCTAGAGGATAAAGAGGGTTTGGGTGGTGGAGAATGAGTCACAGAATATTATGGGGAAAGAAGGTAGTTTAAGAGGTCAGCAAAACATCTTAAAAACTTGCAATCATAAAACATTTACAAAAATTCACCATTTTCCAATTCATTAAAAAATGTCAAAGAATCAATGTAATAGAAATCGCAGTCTCTGATCATTGAATTTAATTTGGAAATCAGTAGTGACAAATATAAACTCAATCATAAAGATGACAGATGATCCTGGACCACATAGATGCTTTATCTCTTTCTCTATTTGGTAGCTCAACAGAAAGCTGACTTTAATATCTAGATTAACTCAACAGAATAGCTATTTCCAGTCCTGAGAGCCATTAGCTTCATTTGCCCACCAGGCTCTCACTGAACAGAAAGGTTTACTGTTTCAGCTACCTGGATATCCCAGCCAGTCCTTCATTCCCATACAGATGTGGGATCCAGGGCCAAGTTCTACCCCATAATTCCTTTCCATGTGCGCTCGGGCCCTCTCCCCTGTCCCGCCCTCACTCACAAGGTACTTTATTCAGGGTGGTGAGGGGAAAGGGTGACGTTTCCCACTGTCTCCTCTGCCTGTGCATTGGACAGGGAATCTTATATTACATTTATCCTGAATGTCTTTAATGATGTGTGCCTGGACCCATTAGGAACAGAATCATAGTAACAAAAGTTCAAGTTTAAGGTCTTATATGTAGTGTCTTATTTTATTTCTTAATTTATTAATTTTTATTGAAGGATAATTGCTTTACAGAATTTTGTTTTTATTTTTCTGTCAAACCTCACCATGAATCAGCAATAAGTATACATATACCCCCTCCCTTTTGAAACTTCCTCCCATCCCACCACTCTAGGTTGATATAGAGCCCTGTTAGAGTTTCCTGAGCCATATAGTAAATCCCAATTGGCTATATATTTTACATATGGTAATGTACGTTTCCATGTTACTCTTTCCACACATCTCACCCTCTATTCCCCTCTCCCCATTTCCATAAGTTTATTCTCTAATCTGGTTCTCCATTGTTGCACTGTAAATAAATTCTTCAGTACCATTTTTCTACATTCTGTATATATGTGTTAGAATATGGTATTTATCTTTTTCTTTCTGATTTACTTCACACTGTATAATAGGTTATAGGTTCATCCACCTCATTAGAACGGACTCAAATGTGTTCTTTTGATGGCTGAGTAAAGCAGAAACATTACTTTGTCAAAAAAGGTCCATCTAGTCAAGGCTATGGTTTTTCCAGTGGTCATGTATGGATGTGAGAGATGGACTGTGAAGAAAGCTGAGTGCCAAAGAATTGATGCTTTTGAACTGTGGTGTTGGAGAAGGCTCTTGAGAGTCCTTTGGACTACAAGGAGATCCAACCAGTCCATCCTAAGGGAGATCAGTCCTGGGTGTTCATTGGAAGGACTGATGCTGAGGCTGAAACCCCAATAGTTTGGCCACCTCATGTGAAAAGTTGACTCATTGGGAAAGACTCTGATTCTGGGAGGGATTGGGGGCAGGAGGAGAAGGGGACGACAGAGGAGGAGATGGCTGGATGGTATCACTGACTCGATGGATGCGAGTCTGAGTGAACTCAGGGAGTTGGTGATGGACAGGGAGGCCTGGCGTGCTGTGATTCATGGGGTCGCAAACAGTCGGACACGACTGAGCAACTGAACTGAACTGAACTGAATACATCTCCAGAAATCAATTACCACATTTTAAGTAGTAAAATTTTGTATAAGAGATTTTTGTGGCATCATTTGCTCCTAACAATGCTACATTTATTATAAATATTCAAGAGTAGTATAATTTGTTGAATACTTATATCAACTATGATTATTACAGCGACTGAACTGAATTTTCCATTGTGTGTATGTACCACAGATTCTTTATCCATTCATCTGTCAATAGACTTCTAGGTTGCTCCCAAGTTCTAGCTATTGTAAATAGTGCTGCAATGAAAAATGGAATGCATGTGTCTTTTTCAATTTTGGTTTCCTCAGGGTATATGCTTAGGAGTGGAATTGCTGGGTCATATGGTGATTTCATTCCTAGTTTTTTAAGAAACCTCCATACCATCTTCCATAGTGGCTATATCAATTTACCTTCCCACCAACAGTGCAAGAGTGTTCCCTTTGCTACACACCTTCTACAGTACTTATTGTTTGTAGACATTTTGATGATGGCCATTGTGACCAGTGTGAGGTGATATCTCATTGCAGTTTTGATTTTTATTTTTCTAAAATGAGCTATGTTGAGCATTTTTTTCATGTGTTTGTTAGCCATCTGTATGTCTTCTTTGGGGTAAATATCTGTTTAGATCTTTTTCCCAGTTTTTGATTGGGTTGTCTGTTTTTCTGGTATTGTGTTGTATGAGCTACTTGTATATTTTGGAAATTAATCCTTTGTCAGTTGTTTCATTTGCTATTATTCTCTCCCATTCTGAGGGTTGTCTTTTCACCTTGTTTAGTTTCCTTTGTTGTGCAAAAGCTTTTAAGTTTAATCAGGTCCCACTTGTTTTACTTTTCTTTTTATGTATGTTACCCTAGGAGGTGGGAAATAGAGGACCTTGCTTTGATTTATGTCATAGAGTGTTCTGTCTGTTTTCCTTTAAGAGTTTTATAGTTTCTGGTCTTACATTTAGGTCTTTAATCCATTTTGAGCTTATCTTTGTGTAAGGTGTCAGGAAGTCTTCTAATTTCATTCTTTTACATGTAGCTGTCTGGTTTTCCCAGCACCATTTATTGAAGAGGCTGTCTTTGCCCCATTGTATATGCTTGCCTCCTTTGTAAAAAATAACGTACACATAGATGCATGGATTTATTTCTGAGCTTTCTATCTTATTCCGTTGGTCTATATTTCTGGTGTGTGTGTGTGTGTGTGTGTGTGTGTGTGTGTGTGTGTGTGCGTGCGCGTGTGCACACCAGTACCATACTGTATTGATTACTGTAGCTTTGTAGTATAATCTGAAGTCAGGAAAGTTGATTCCTCCAGCTCCATTCTTTTTTCTCAAGACTGCTTTGGTTATTTGGAGTCTTTTGTGTTTCCATATGAATTATGAAATTTTTTGTCCTAGATCTTTGAAAAATGTCATTGGTATTTTGATAGGGGTCACACTGAATCTGTAGATTGCTTTCAGTAGTATAATAATTTTCACAATATTGATTCTTCCTACCCAGGAACATGGAATATCTCTCCATCTATTTTTTGTCATCTTTTATTTCTTTCAATAGTGTTTTATAATTTTCTGTGTACAGTTCTTTGGTCTCCTTAGGTAAGTTTCAGTTCAGTTCAGTCTCTCAGACGTGTCCAACTCCTACTACTAGATATTTAATTCTTTTTGCTGCAATGGTGAATGGGATCGATTCTTTAATTTCTCTTTTTGATTTTCATTGTTAATGTATAGAAATGCAAATGTTTCTGTGTATTGATTTCATATCCTGCAATTCTGCTAAATTCACTGATTAGCTCTAGTAATTTTCTGATACTATCTTTTCTATGTACAATATCATGTCATCTGCAAACAGAGAGTTTTGCTTCTTCTTTCTTGATCTGGATTCCTTTTATTTCTTTTTCTTCTCTGATTGCTATACCTAGGACTTCCAGAACTATGTTGAATAATAGTGGTGAAAGTGAACCCCTTGCCTTGTTCTTGACCTTAGGGGGAATGCTTTCAGTTTTTCACCATTGAGAACAATGTTTTCTGTAGGCTTATCATATATGGCCTTTACTATGTTGAGGTCAGTTCCTTCTATGCCCATTTTTTGAAGAATTTTAGTTATAAATGACTGCTGAATTTTGTCAGATGTTTTTACTGTATTTATTGAGATTATCATATGGTTTTTATATTTTCATTTGTTAATATTGTGTATCATATTGATTGGCTTGCATATATTGAAGAATCCTTGCATCCTGATCATGGTGTATGAATTTTTTGATGTGTTGCTGAATTCTGTTTGCTAAATTTTTGTTGAAGATTTTTGCATCTATGTTCATCATTGCTATTGGCCTGTAGTTTTCTTTTTTATGTGCTGTCTTTCTCTGATTTTGATATCAGGGTGATGGTGGCCTCATAGAATGTTTTTGGAAGTACTTCTTCCTCTGCAAGTTTTTGAAAGAATTTTAGAAGGATAGGCACGAGTTCTTCTCTAAATGTTTGATAGAATCCTTCTGTGAAGCCATCTGGTCCTGGGGTTATGTTTTTTGGGAGATTTTTTTATCATAGCTTCAATCACAGTGCTTGTGATTGGGTTGTTCATAATTTCTATTTCTTCCTGGTTTCAGTCTTGGGAGATTGAACTTTTCTAAGAATTGGTCCATTTCTTCCAGGTTATCCATTTCTTTGCCTTGCCATTGTTCATAATAGTATCTTATAATTCTTTATATTTTTGCATTGTCTGTTATAACATCTCTTTTTCATTTCTAATATTGTTGATATGATTCTTCTCACTTTTTTTCTTGATGAGTATGGCTAAAAGTTTGTCAATTTTGTTTATCTTCTCAATGAACTAGCTTTTAGTTTATTAAACTTTACTATTATTTCTTTCATTTCTTTTTCATTTATTTCTGCTCATGTCATTATGATTTCTTTCCTTCTACTATTTTTTTTTCTTCCTTAACCAGCTGTTTTAGGTATAAAGTTAAGTTGTCTATTCAATGCTTTTTTTGTTTCTTGAGGTACAATTGTATTATTATAAACTTCCCTCTTAGAGCTGCTTTTGTTGCATCCCATAGGTTTTGATTTGTCATGTTTGCATTGTCATTTGTTTCTAGAAATATTTTTATTCCCTTTTTGATTTTTTCAGTAACCTGTTGGTTATTTAGAAACATGTTGTTTAATCTCCATGTGTTTGTGTTTCTTAAAGTTTTTTCTTATAATTGATAGTCTCATAGTGTTGTGGACCGAGAAGATGCTTGATACTATTCAATTGTCTTAAATTTACTGAGGTTTGATTTACCTGGTTTTAAACTGACAGATTTACTTGGGTTTGTGAGCCAAAATGTGGTCTATCCTGGAGAATGTTTTGTGTGCACTTGAACAGAAGGTATATTCTTCTTCATTTGAATAGAATGTCCTAAAAATATCAATGAGATCTACCTCATATAATGCATCATTTAAGACTTGTGTTTCCTTATTAATTTTCTGTTTTGATGATCTGTCCATTGATGTCAGTGGGGTGGTAAAGTCTATTATTGTGTTACTGTCAATTTCTCCTTTTATGTCTGTTATTGTTTGTTTTATGAATTAATGTATTCCTATGTTGGGTGCATAGATATTTACAATTGTCATCTCTTCCTCTTGGATGAATCCTTTGATCATTATGTAGCGTCCTTCCTTATCTCTTGCAATATTCTGTATTTTAAGGTCTATTTTGTCTGATATGAGTATTATTACTCCAATTTTTTTTTTTACTTCCATTGTCATGGAATATATTGTTCCATCCTTTCACTTTCAGTCTATATGTGTCTTTAGGTTTTAAGTGGATTTCTTGTAGCAGCATATATATGCGTCTTGTTTTCATATCCATTCAGCCAGTTTCTGTCGTTTGGTTGCAGCACTGAATCAATTAATGCACAAAGTAATTATTGATATATATATTCCTATTGCCATTTTATTAATTGTTTGGGATTTATTTTGTAGGTCTTTTTTATTCTCTTGTAATTCTTGACTCTACAAGTTCCTTCAACATTTGTTATAAAGCTGGTTTTGTGGTCCTGAATTCTCTTACTTTTGCTTGTGGGAAAAGCTTTGTATTTCTCCATCAATTTTGAATGAGTTTGTTGCTAGTTACAGTAATCTTGGTTGTAGATTTTTCCCTTTGAGCACTTTAAATATATCCTGCCATACCATCTGGCCTGCAGAGTTTCTGCTGGAAGATCAGCTGTTAAACATCTGGGGTTTCCTTTGTATGCTACTTGTTGCTTTTCCCTTACTGCTTTTAATATTATTATTTTTTTTTATGATTAGTCTTTGTTAGTTTGATTAGTGTGTTTCTTGGCATGTTTCTCCTTCGGTTTATCCTGTATGGGGCTCTGTGCCTTTTGGAGTAGATTGAAGTCTTTTATTTCCTTTTCCATGTTGGGGAAATTTTCCACTATAATCTCTTCAAAAATTTTCTCACACCCCCCCCCCTTTTTTTTTCTTCTTCTGGGACTCCTATAATTTGAATATTGGTGCATTTGATATTGCCTAAGGCCTCTGAGGCTATCTACAGTTCTTTCCATTTTTTTTTTTTTTACTTTATTCTGCTCTTCATAATCTATTTCCGCCATTTATCTTCCAGCTCACTGATTCATTCTTCTGCTTCTGATATTCTGCTATTGATTCCTTCTAGAGGATTTTTAATTTCAGTAATTGTGTTGTCTCTGTATGTTTATTCTTTAATTCTTCTAGGTCTTTGTTAATTGATTCTTGCATTTTCTTCATTTTATTTTCAAAGTTTTTGATCATCTTTACTATCATTATTCTGAATTGTTTTTCAGGTAGTTTGCCTATTTCCTCTTCATTTATTTAAACTTCTGTGTTTCTAGTTTGTTCCTTCATTTGTGTAGTATTTCTCTGCCTTTTCTTTTCTTCTTCTTCTTCTT